>JAIWWG010000068.1:0-195759 GCA_025435555.1 Chytriomyces cf. hyalinus JEL632 | reverse complement strand
ATCGCTCCGCGCTGGGGTGCTTGTGCATTGGGTGGCCCTCCTCGGTAAGTTGGTTTGAAGTTTGCTGGGTTGTTATGAGCGCTCATGACGGCTGTAGCTTGTACGCGGATGCTGCGCAGGCCCTCATAATCGGCGAATATGGCGTCGAGCTCTTGCTAGAGAGTGGCTGTGCTTGCGTCGATGATCTCGCTGTATCCGCCGCAGTCGAGACAGATCTTGTTGATGGCTTGGTATGTGGCTTCGATTTGTTCGTTGGTCCCCAATTTGAATTCCAGTATGCTGATAGCTTCATCGATAATAGTGGCGCCATCCGCGGTGAGCTCTGGTGGCGGTCCGAGTGCATTGTCAAAAGCAATTTGTAATGCAGGTTCAATCAATTCCATGCTGGCGGGACAATTCGGCGCCGCACTTGCAGCATTCTTGGTGGTTGCAGATTCGGCCAAGGAGCCATAGGAGGACGGTGCGGGAGACTGATCTGGAGATTGCAGGGCCGGCCATGACAAGTGCATGGCGCTGCTTGCGGGTTGCAGGGACTGGGAGGATTTTCGATGTCCAGGCTTGGGATTTCCGTTGGAGTGCGAGAATGTCTTGTGCCGTGCGTCGATTGTGTCTTCGGGGATCTTGCGGGTGTACTGGGACAGATTCCTCGAATACACTCAACGTCAGCATTCTCTTCGATTCAGTGAGGGTATATTCGTACCAAACTACTTGCTGGAATTCACACGCTGGCCAGGTTTGCGTAAAACGGACTTGCAGTGTGGGTGATTCGGACGAATTCGATTGTGACGGAGACCTTCGGACACAGCGAAACCCACGAAAGCGACTGGATGCCGAGTGCCGACTATAGCAGCTGTATTCAAACGCTGGATTAGACATCGTTCAAACCGCTGTCGAGTGTAGAATCTACGAGAGCTCTCGTTGTTCTGTCGCTGAACTCGTATCAGAAAAGGGTTTGCTCACGCGGGTAACTCCTGGACAGGTATGAGGACAGGTCCGGAGCAGCAACTGCAGTTGAAGTAGAAGGGATAGATGATGGGTTGCTCAACACTGTAGATCCTGGCCAATAGACTAACACAGGGCGATAACTCTCTGTCTCCCAAGTGTGTTTTGATTGCTAGCGATGCTGTTGGTGTTCTCTTGAACCTCGGCTGAACCGTATCCACTAGACTTTACTGTAAAATTGTTCAACTCGAAATAAATCTGACAAACTTTCAAAAGAAAGAAAAACAAACAACATGTCGTGAATCAAAAGTAGGAAACGGAGCGCTGCCTCAGCCCTCCCAAGCGCCGACCAATGCACACTCCACAGATCTTAAACACCAGAGTAGCGACTGGAAGTGGACCCCTCACTTCCATAAAAACTAACTTTTGAAGGAGCCTCCATCTTAGCAATTTCTTGCGACCAGAACCCTTCAGGTAACCACCCCGCATCCCAACCGTCGTAGCGAGTGACAAACTCTTCTTCTGGAGAGCTCAGAATTGCTGTCATAATGGCCATGTCTTCGTCAGAACCAACAAGCTCGGATTCTCCCGTCAACTCAAAGACCGTTTCGATGAACTCAGTGCGCATCAGCTCACGTGGAAAGCGAATCAGCCGATTCCCAGAGATGGAGGAGCGAAACTTGCGACCGTCAAGTTCTTGGAGTCGGTAAGTTCCCTCGTTCACAACATCAACAATGTATGGACCCAAGTAGCGATCATCCAGCTTGCGTCCCCATTGCATGTCGAGTGTGGAATCCCACAATAAAACCCAATCCCCAACATGGAACCGGCTTTGACGTAGCTTGTGAGAATTCCGTCTGTTGAAGTCGAGACTAGCCTTCACCCGATGAACGTCCAACACTTCGCGAACCCATTGAACCGTGATTTGTTTCTGCTGCAGTTGGAGCATTCGATTGGTAAGGAGATCAGATGAGGACACTTGATCCATCCATGAATGAAGAAAGAACGTCCCCAGAGCGAAATCCATTGGGAACAGGGCGTCTTGACCAATGAGAAGCTTGATGGGGGTCTCACCTCGAACACCACAGGAGATACGCACCGCGAACAGCGCAGCGGGGAACCAATCGACCCATTTTGACGGGAAACCGCGACACACCTTCGCGATAGCCTTCACAAATGGACTGTGAGCACGCTCCACCTCCCCCAACGCTTGATGATTGTGTGGACTTGTGACGAAAATCGAAAAACCCAGCATCGCAGAAACCTCTTGTGCCTCCCTTGAAGAAAGCTCACCACCGTCAACAACTAAAACCATACAAAAACCAAAACGATAAAAAACGTTATCAACGATCCACTTCATCATAGGAAGCATTGTCTTTTGTTTGAACGCCATTGCCTCGGGATAGCCAGACAAACAATCAATCATGTGCATCAGGTACCGTTTACCATTAGAGCCCGCTGGCATGTGGACAATATCCAGCATCCAGACAGTCACTACGGTGAGTGGCGACAAAGTTGGCCTGCTGGCCTCAACCTCCCTCCGGGTCGACTGGTGCAGGCATGACAAACAACCACCAACAAACGACTTAACGTCTTTCTCCATATTCAACCAGTAATACCTCAACCGCACCTTCCTGTAGGTGAGGTTAATCCCAAAATGTCCACCTCCAACGCCATCATGCGCGAGAGTCATCTCCTGTAATTGATCCGCCTTTCGCACCACAACCCTCGCCGGATACTCCCATGTCTCATCGCCTCGCCTCCACAATAAACCATCTCTCAAGAAATACCTAGCACTACGGCGACTAATCGCTCTCAATTCCTCAACCGTATACCGCCGATTCTCCCAATCAGCAACATTCCTCTGGTTAGATCCAAGCTCTTTTCCCCGGTCTGTCTCTTTTCCCTGTCCCACCTCTTTTCCCCCAGTGGTGTCCATCTCTTCTCCCTCTTTTTTTTCATTTTGCTCTAATGACTCGCCCTTTAAGCGCCCGTCCAGAAACATTACGACTTCCCACATCTTGAGATCGTCAATGTAATTCGTCGTGTCGGCCACAAACACTCTTGAGACCTCCATTCGGCGTACAAACGACCCCCACAGACCTTCAGCCTCAACCAAATTAATTTCACCTGTGTGACTGGCGAGAACCAGCCCCAGCATTGCTTCGATTGTGTCTTCAACATCGACACTATCATTGGCTTCATCGGCTTCAACTGATGGTTTTGAGAAGATTCGAGACAGACCGTCAGGAACCCGATGCAATCGTCCTTTCACCAGTTTCCAGACAACAGGAAATGTTGACACGTACAGGATCCATCGCAGCATTGTCGCATCTGTAATAGCCGGGTTGTTCACCATCCCTCAGACATTCCTCAAGGATTTTCGACCACCTTGAGTGTTCAGACGTTTCTTTCATCCAAATCAGCACCATCTACCATTCTATGTTATAGGATCAAGATGGATTTCTGGTACTTCAAACCAGCTGCAATCTTGATGAGAGCTTGAAGAATGCTATAGCTTTACAGTAAGTTAAAAAGACCTTGTTCTCTGAAGTAGAGGTTTAGAAGTATTTTGAGAATGCAAAACCTTCTTCTGTTCAGGTAGTACTTAAGCTCAACAGGAAAGGAAACGCAAAAAAAAAAAAAGAATACAGTCAGAAAAATGCAAGAACATAGTTCACCTCCCAGTCAGTCCATGTCTCTTTCATCACATCAAGTCAGGGTTCTCCAATAGAATCTGATCCACCTCCAACTCCAAATCTCGTAAGTCTGCTTCATTAAACTCAATATCTTCCAAACCCTCCGCTTCTGCTTCCAGGAACAGATCTTCATCACTTTTTGCTGAAGACAGCAAACTTCCCATCATGCTGGAACGTGGAGCTGCTGCATCACTTCCTGACAGACTGTCCCTTGGTTGCGCATTGGATGACAGTAAACTTCCAGAAATACTGGTGCGACTTGCGTCTCCACCAGCAACCAGAGAAGCATCTGCAGCAGTCGTACCCAGTCCACCAGTCAGTGAAGCAATGGAAGCAGCAGATGCGCGGTGATTCATTCCAGCTCCCAAAGCAGGGTCGGAAGTTGGACTCGCATCCACCATTGTAATTTTTTCTCCACCGCCAAGCAAATCATCCGACGCGTCTTCGGCGTCGTCGTCATCCAAGTCTGCATCCAGATCTTCACCGGCAAGTTCGAGACTGTGAGAGCTTCCCCCACTAGGCGTCATTCCGGGTCCAAATAGATCGCTCGAATCATGGGTCAAAAGATCACGCAAAAAGCGGGACGGGTGCTTATCATGCGCTGTTACTTGTGTCTCAACCTGGCGTGTTGAAAATTTAATATCTCACATAGATGTGGCACATTGTACTTCATTTACCCGCGGCCTTAAAAGCAAATGCCCCATTACTTGTGACAGCTCGGCGACTTTCGCATCGTCCTTGCTTGTTCCTGTTTCTTCAAATAACCTGCATTTTTTTGGTCGTCAGAAACGAGCCACTGCGACGAAAAGAGAGCACAATACTTTTGCCAGTGAGACACCAGCGCAAACAGGCAATTGTAATGTGCAGGGCTCAGAGTAGTTAAAAGGCTCTTGATTGAGCCTGATCGCATTCCAGCAAACTCGTCAGATTCTGGGAAAATACAGGCATGTTAAGCATTACGCATCCATACACATTGCCGTGGGCACTCACTCGAAAGATACAGAAGTTTCAAAGGCTCGTAAATTTCATTACTAAAGAGAAGAGTTTCTTTTGTGTTATATACTTAGCGATGAAGAAGGAGGATGGGTCTCAACTTGCAAACGGATCCTGGAAGTTGCTGCAGCCACAATTTCAACAATCCGATTACATCACCCAAAGGCCGAGCAGAAATTGCGCCAAGTGTGAGTGCCTTTCCGGAGCTGTTCAGTTCCACGCGCCACGATTGAACTGAGGTTGAATACATGCTCGAATCCATCCTATCAATGCAACAGATTAGAAAAAGGCTGCAAAACTCGAAAGTATCTTACCATGCCGCAAACTCGTCTTTTCGCCCCGAAACGCCACTTCCATCTCGACACATGCCTTTCACAAGTGCCTTTAAGCATTTCCGCAAGATTCCAGGAACGCGTCTGCCTTCCCTGGCCGCCAGTGCTTCCAATGAAACACCAAACACCACATTCCGAACAAACTTGCTCTCCACAACAATCTTGCTTGTACTTGGAGAATAGACAATAGGCTGCAGCCGCGCATTTCCAGTGCGATCGCGCTCTGCCATGGCTTGAACTTGACGCTCGGCGGAAAACATTTCGAGAAGCACATTGAAACGTTCGACACTCTGTGATATCGGGCTAATGCAGGACTGCTCAGAGTCGATATACGAAGAAATAACTGTACGTGCAAGGCTGAGCCGTTCAAGAAGGGCAACTTGAATCGCTCTCATGTGCTGGCGGGAGGAAGAGACATTTGGAAACGCACTGAAATCAAAAAGCCTGACAGAATTACCTCCACACAGCTTGATTCCAAGGACGCTCGTGCGTCTTCTGCAATTCTAACGGCATTTCGGTAATCCATTTCGGCCCGCTCTGCGTCACGTCTAGTTTTCGTATGAGCGGGTTCATTGTCCAGGCTGGTTTTCTTCCATTGATACTGCTGGTCGCTGATGCTGAGTTTGTTTGAGTTTCGCAGGGCTATCGATTTGAGAAAGTTTTGGCTGATGAGCGCCGAGAGGAACGCCGTTGCAGAGTCGACAGATTGAAGAGAGGTTCGATGCTGGGTGCCCACAGTAGTCAGATATTTGAGAATGGACGATCCTGCTACAACGGCTTTGTAGGTGCCAAGGATCGATTTCACATCCTGGCCACGCAGACAAACCAGCGAAGTAATTAGAATGAAAATAATGCAGCGAAAGAAGGAAAGCCAACTCACGATCTTGGGAATGTCTCTCTCCATATTTGAGACCAAGTTATTAAACTCGACAACAGTGAACTCCTGTTCTCCAAAGTTGACGAGAACATCCATGGACCCAGCAGGCGCGAGAGTCGTTGCATTAAGAAGCCCCTGTTTATAAACGGCATCTGCCTCACGCGCTTTCGCCCATTTTGTGGCGGCATCTTTCCGTTTGTCGTTTGCATCTGTTCGCACGGCATCGAAACGCTTTGCCGAGGAATCGATCGCGTCTTTTCGAGTTTGCGACAACTTTCTGTGATCGTCCAGAAAGCGCTTGAGCGAAGAATACGTGCGACTGAGAGTGTCGTGCATGTGGCGGTGTGTGGACGATATAATTGTGGCTTCCTGCGACAAGAAGAGCACGCATCGGTGTTGTTAGGATATTCTCAACAGTCAGAAGATATAAGACCACTGCTCCTCTTTACCTGGCGCATGGTCACCAGCACCTGGTGCAACATGGAGTTGGATTCGTCCCGTTGACGTGCATCGTTCTTTGCGTTATTGGCCACGCGCACTGACGCAAGCTCCTGAAGTCTGTTTGCGTAGTATTCTTCTGTCATCTGAACACCACCGATCACATGTTGAGGTTTTTGGTAATATCAGCATAAAACCCGGTGTCGCTAGAATTAAGGTCAACGTCAATGCATGTTTACCATCCGCTGCTGCACCAGGTTGAGTATCTCCTCCAGCTCCGACACGCCCTGCAAGAGTATAAACACGGGCTGTATTCAGCCACACAGATCGCACCGCATGATCAGTCTACAAGGAGATTACATATTGGTAGTTGTCTGTGGATGTTGGTTCAGCATTGCTTCTGTCAATTCAGCATTTGCGCTCACCGTGCAGCTTCTTGACCCCGAGTAGAGGGTCGTTGCTGGGACCCCAGAACACCTCCTCAAAAGCGTGCTGCATAATTATTTTTTCAATTTACTTTACAAAGTGTTTGTCCCGGCAGGGAGAGGAGCGAGGTGTTGCGGGGTGACGACTCGCAACGAAGCGACAGAGTGGGCAACACACACACACATAACTCCAACTAAAGGTGCGATGAATTTGGTATGTTTATTATCGAATCATTTCAGAGGCAGTCCGAGGCCCTTTCTAGTAAATAATGGCAGAACAAAAGCAGCTTCGTGAACAGCGGCGCTGTAGTATCTGTTCTCGTCTTTGCTGAGGTCAAACTGCCGCAGGGGTTTGCTTAAGTCGCGGCCTGCTTCGTTGCAGCATAGAATGAATCCCATGTTTCCGCAGGGGTAGGTGGGAACAGATGCCCATGCGTACTCCACTGTTGGGTACATTTTACGGGATGATTCCAGAACGTCCTTGATGAGTGGTAAATGGAGCCATTGGCATTCACCTGAGGAGATACGGGTAAGTCATCTTCGCAAGCCAAAGACCAGAAGAGAATGGGACGAGGGCAGAACTCATAAAATATAAAAGGTGTTCATAATCATCATAAGCCGAGGCTTGAGCGTGGTGCATGAAACAAATGTAATCCTTGTTCCAGTTTGGGGAGAAGACGGATAGAGGGAGTATCTTACCTTGCGTGCAAACGATTCCTCCACTCTTCAAGCTTTTCTTCATCAGTGCGTAGAATCCTTCGCCAAACAGAACGTCGGCGGGGCCAACAGGGTCGCTGCTGTCAGTGATGATAACATCAAAGCTGCCCTCATTCTTCTTGAGGTATTCGAATCCGTCACCAACGACAACGGTCACCTTTGGGTGTGAGAAGCCGATGCTCATGTTGGGAAGGTACAGCTTTGAGACTCGAATGACAGCCTCGTCAATTTCAACCAAGGTGACACGTTCGACTTCTGGGTGCTTCACGATCTCTCTCAGAACTCCGCCATCGCCTCCTCCAATGACCAGGACCTACAGAGCGAATGAAGAGGATAAGTATCAAGTCACTTTTGGAGATGCAAAGGAGTGAAGGACGGTTCTCTTTTTTGGCTCAGGTTCAGAAAAATAAAACGCTAGCCTATCGACACATGATCATTCCGCCTGGGGCGGCATACAGCAGTCATCACTGCCAAAAAAGAGATGCGATCATCAGGGAAGGGTTGCGGGATTACACTCACGTCTTTCGGGTTGGCATGAGCCATGATGGGCACGTGGGCAATCATCTCTTGGTATGCAAACTCGTCCCACTCAGTAGCTTGAATGACTCCGTCGAGGACAAGCACGTTTCCATGGTTCGTTGACTTGAAGACCAGAACGTCTTGGAAGAGGGATTTTTCATGGTGCAGGATGTGTTCCACTTGCAGGGACATGGCTGGAGAAAGTTGACTCTGATCAGCTACAGACGAGGTGCCAAGTGCGTGCGAAGTCCTCACCTTGGCCAGGCCATAGCGCAGTTGTTTCACGGAACCAGCCGTCAACAATGTTGGGGTGCGATAGTGGTGATGCCATTTGCTCGACGGGCTGAAGATGTGGTTTTGTGATGTGAAAATAAGAAATGCTGGCAGAAAAAAAGAAAAAAAAGGATGTAAATAAATGCCCGATAAGGTCCGAGAACAGCTTCAGTGGCGCTTCTTGCGTCCAATAAACGCGCATTCGGCCTCCAGTACTACGCCTCATTGTTCCTCGTTCGACCGATCGTGTTTCTCGAGGAGTTTATTTTGTTGGGATGGCATTGTTCGAAGTGGAAGGTTCAACTGGTACATAGTGGGTGGACTGTGTAGCGACTACCTGCCCTTCCAGCATCATTGGCATGGTCGATCTCTGTAACCAAGCGACCAGTATACATTGATATCACTTGAAACGGGAGATGGGGGGCATCTGCCTCGCCAAAGTTGGATCATGGCCCAGCGATTTCAAAATCCTTCTCATCGAACAACGTACGTTGGCCGTGAATCATAATCACCTCGGCGACCTTGATGTGCGCTATGAGCGTTGCTTTATTCAAAGCCAAGCATAAGTCAAATATTAAACAGGCCTGCGAACGTGAACATTGCCGCAGTTTTCATTCTCTTTCCGTCGTATTTGCCAACCTTGAAGGGGAAGAGACATTCTTTCATATCTTGCCATTACGATATATCATAGACGGTTGTTGAAAGAGTGTGGAATCCATAACGGCGCGACTGAGGGGGTACATTTAGAAAATCACCGCGCATGAGGACGAAGGATTTGATCCTTACGAGATGTACAGACGATTCTTGGATTTGTGACGCTTGTCTAAAAGCTCAAATCAGGCGCATTCCATGAAAGAAGATAGACTGACAGTGTGGGAGTGAGTTCCATATCCACGATGCCGTGGGTTGGCGGTAGAGAGGCATGGGCATGTGCGTACAATCGGCCTGTCGACAGCAGAGTCCTGACGAGACTCCTTGACCGAGATCAAACGCGCCCGATGCGGAATATTATCGCCCAGACCACCGAACAGTTGTAAATGCTGGGAAGGCAGCTCCCCCAATCTGATGATTCAATACGATGTTACCACTGCCATAGATCTCTACGATTTGAGTCGATTTGATGGCACCCATCCCCACATTTTCGAATCTTACACGCGCACCATTCTTTGTTTGTTCCATTGTTCATAAGTGACATTGCACGTCTAGGTATGTGGTACCAGTCGCTCTTCATTGTGTTTGTCTTGACGTGTTTCAGGTTGGAAATCCCGTCGTAACCTCAATCAACTCACAGGCACATCACGTGGATCAAAATTTCTCGACAGCTTGGGTCTCCGTTGACGGGTCTGCGACATAAATTGGTTGACTAAATATTTAGAACAAGTAGAGAATATACAAGTGGGATGCATTCCAGACTTCGTGCGGTTTTACTCGGTTAAATAATGAAAACAAAAAGGCGTTCAAACAGAAAGAAAAACTTCATTCCGATCATTGGTAGCTAGCTGCTGGCACCAAAACTGAGGTTGCCAGGCCGTAATGATCTGCAAGTCGGCTCATCAATAACAAATTTGATCAAAAGAATGCAAACACGTTCTACATACCAGAAAGTTGCGTAAACGGCTCGCCTTCCACTTGCAGCTTCTCAACCTTTGTGCTTTTGCAATCAATCAGAACTCCCCCGCCTTGAATAAGATTTTTCGGGTTTCCAACCAGACTTTGCTCATCATATTCCTCTTGCTCGAACGTGTCATTGTATGCATCCTCTGGCTTGGGGGTCTTGCGTCGAACTTCCTTGGTGCTCAACAGCATGATGTAGTCAATCGATGCGCTCAAAGACGGGTCAATGTCGCTTGCGTCTCCGTCTCGACAAACGCCGTCCAGTTCACCAAAAGTGACTGGGTGCTCGCCTTGGGTTTCGTACATTACATCGTTCACTTTCAAACGAATCGGGAAAGTCACGTTTCCTCCGTTCTTGACCCCAGTCACGAGCAGTTCTCCTCGAAGCAAGCGCAGCATGGTCAGATATTCATCAGAATGCTTGTTCTGCGCGGTTTGTCCGTTCATCTTGCTTGGAGCAGGACGGCTGTTCACGTTCAAGGACCCCGCCAAAAAAGCGGCTTCAAATGGATGTGAGCGCATAATATCGTCAATGAACTCTTTCAACGCCGCAAGCTGCGCCAGTCGAACGGCAGCTGCATTGGCCTCAATTGACATTGCCAAACTAGACTGCTGCCTTCCATCAGCCGATGCAGCTCGATTGTGCCTGTAGAAAAGTGGCGATGCCGCTGGAGCTCCCATGAAGAACTGGGTTCCAGGAATTTGAAGTTGTCCCCCGACACCATTTCCTGAGGCTGACAAGATTGACGTGGGCGAGCTTCCACTGACAGTAACTGGATCCATGGGGTACGCGGCTGTCGGGGCTGACGTTGATGCTGGGGAAGCAGCGCCGCTTCCATTTGTCAAAACAGGTGCATCTTTGGCCGATGACTGCAGATGCGTGTTGAAAACGTGAACGCACCTGTTGGGAGAAACCCGAATCTTGGCGTAAATTGCTCCTTTGGCAGTGTACTTGTCTCCGTGGATTCCCCTCAAGTAGGTTAGCTTTTTGACGTCGATAATCGGATATCTGCTTAGGATAAGAAGACCTCCGTCAACGGTAGTGTTGAGGATCCCTTTCGATGGCGACGCAATGTGATACTCAAAGCCGTGCTTCTTTGCGCATGCAAGGAGTTTAGACATGCGTGTTGAGCCCGATGAATAGATTTCCTGGAGACAGACAATGTCGTACGACGGGAGCATGTTTGACGCGAAATGGTTCAACCGCGCATTCTTGAAATCGGAGGTGCTGCCCTTGATACCTGGAGGACGCAGGAAAATGTTGTATGACAAGATGCGGACTTGATTGTGCTGTTGTGGAACTGTGGTGGATCCTGGACGCGATGACTCTTCGACTGCGGTTGACTGAGATTGAACACTGCAGCGGAGCGAGTCATTGACTTCCTGCTGAATAAAGATGCAGAGAACGGGAAGTTTAAAAAAAAATTGCGCTCGTGGTTAGTGTACGGATTTGGACAGATTGTAAAAAACATGACGTTACATTCTTCTTCTCAAGAACGCATCCAGAATCGTCCATCTCCTTTCGCTCGCCGATCGGACGCTCTTGTGCAGGTGCCATTTGTGCAATCGCCTTGAACGGCGACTCAATCGTGGTTGGACTTGATTTGGTGGCTCCCATGATAATTGAAGTTCGTTGCGGGACGGGTGTTTTTTCTTCCCATGCCTCCAGAGGTTGCTACAGTTTTATAGGTTGATATTAGTTTATAAAATCATATTGTTTTGATTGAATGAGCAATGTCTACTTTTGCTGCAGGCTTTGCTTCTGAAACCTGGATGACCTGGACTGGTGGGCTTTTTGTCGCAGTGGAGGTCACATCAGCCACTTTGGCTGGAAGTGCTGGTGGTTCTGACAGACGATCATTTGTATCTGGCGATGCAGACACCGTTGGGGAGGGAGATGATGACGAAGGAGAAGAAGAAGGAGAGGAAGACGATGCAGGTGATGCACTGAATCGAGAAGTAAGCTCTGAAGGTGAGGAATTTGGACTCTGAAGCGGGGCTACACCGCGGAAGACTGTTACTGCAGCTTGAGCAGGGACTGGTCCGCCGCAAGTCTTGACAATGTAAGGATGCGCCAGTGCTTGTTTGGCGGTGTATCTCTGCTTTGGATCCAGAACAAGAAGCCGTCGAATAAAATCCTTGGCTGCGAAGGTGTTGAGTCGTCAATATTTCTGTCGCCTCGTTTTCAAAAAAATTTCGGCGAACCTTCTTTGGAAATGTTGTCCCACCAAGGACTGTCAAACTCAAACCTCCCGGACATGATTTGGCGAAACAGGACAGCGTTGTTCTGATCGTAGAATGGGGGATATCCGCAAAGGAGAATGTACGAGATGACTCCGATGGACCATAAGTCAACCTCCCGCCCGTAACCACGCTTGCGAAGAACTTCCGGAGCTGCGGAGCCAGAGTAATTTAACACCAGCCCTGGTTCGAATCATAATCGAAAGCACTCACCAACATATCCGGGTGTACCACATGCAGTTTTCATGGCCGACTCGTCGTTTAGAATTTTTGACAGCCCAAAGTCCGAAATCATGACTTTTGCGTTCGCCGACTTATCCGACAGCAGCAAGTTTTCTGGCTGCAAATGAAGAAGTGAGGTTCAGCAGGCGCAAACGAGGAGGGGGGTCGGAGTACCTTCAAATCGCGATGGGCTATTCCTATGCTGTGGAGGTAGTCGACAGCTCCGAGAATCTTATGGATGATGCGAGACGCATCAATCTCGTTATACTTTCCCTTGGACACAATATCGTCAAAGAGTTCACCACCAGTGACCCTGCATCGCAGCCATCAGCCTCTTCGCACAGCAGACCCCAGATATCCACGAAAAGAAGACTCACATCTCCATGACGAGGTAAATCTTGTTTTCAATGGCAAACATCTCGTACAGTTGTACAATGTGTTCGTGCTGGACGCGGATGAGGATGTTGACTTCCGTCTCGATCATGCCTTCCTTCCCTTTGCATTTCGCTTTGTCGATAATCTTGATTGCGTACCGGTTTCCAGTGACCCGCTCAGTTGCCAGCTTGACTTCCGAGAACGCACCTCTAGTGAGTTGTATTTCGAAGGGGGGAAGGGTGTCAGCAGCGCGCGTGTGCACATTTCCAATGCAACGGGGCCTACGAACGTTCCAAGGGTTTCTCCCAGCTCGAATTTGCTGAGAAGATGCTCCATAGTTGTCTTCATCGTTTTGAGGCCGTGTTGCTGCGTGCGTCTGTTGTGTGTTTTTTTTTTGTGGCACAAGATCCACTTTTTTTTTTCTTTAAATAGGCAGTGCGGGGTGACATAATCTGAACTCACGGGGTCTGAGAAAATGACCCGTTCTGATTTTTAACCTATCCGTTTCAGAAATGCACTCGCCGATGAGTTTGCAGACGGGATCCCCAGCACCATTTCTCAGACTTGCGTTTAAAAAAAGGGGGCATTACTCGGCGATATGCAATCATCATTCATCCAAAAACAATACGAGGTCCGGAACCAAAAACTGAGAAGAGTTTTTACTAAATGGGGCATGAGAATAAAACACAGCAGCATTGGCGTATCTAAAAGGCAGCATCACGTTCAATAGGAAATGTTGTGGTAAGATGGGGGCAGCGCCGCTTCAGTCTCGGCAGTAACGTCCGAAATCCCGGCGCTTCTTCTAAAATTAGCCAAGGATAAAACTGGATCGTTAGGCAAGAAAAGGCAAGGTCAGCAACAAATGCCACAGTGTACCTGAGTGCAATGATTTCACGCTCAAAGAGAATGCGATCACCCACATTGAGACCAAAATCGGTTCTCATGTCTTCACGTGTCAATTTTAACAGCAACTTGCCATCAATGTTGTGTTCTGAGAACAAAAAAAAAAATCCTTGTTAAAAAGCACCAAAAAACTGATTTTTCACCTTCAATCTTACCTTTAATAGAAGCTGCCAGGTTGCCACCAATCTTGTCAATTTTAGAAGCCCACGAAGCGCACTGTTCAACGGACCAGCCAGTTGGGTTATTCGACTGAGTGGCTGCAGACCCTGCACCTCCGCTCATCATTTGAGCCAACAAGGGATCCTTCTCTGGAAGAGCACCCTGGTCACGCCCGCCAATCACAGTCGTGGTTGAACCATTGGAAGTTTGCAGGCCACCAGAGTGGTACGAATCTTTGCCGGGGAGTGGACCAGCCTCTGGACGAGCCGCCATGACAGCCACTCCCGCAGCAACAGCCGAACCTCTTAACAACATTTTTTCATCCAACTGAGAGTTGACACGAGTAGAAGAAGCCAGTTGCGAATCCAAGAAGGACGAAGGAGCATTGCTGCCTCCCATTTTACTCTTTTCCGACAACTTTTCGGTACCCGAGGTCATGACCGAGCTACGAACGTCTCCTTGTTTGCTGCTTTGATCACCCAACACTCGGTACTGGTCAACACGCGCAGAGCCGTCCATATTCGAGCCAGAACTGAGTCCACTTTCGGAAGCGGCGTATGGAGGCATGAAACTGCCACGGGAAGAAGGTGCAACAGTGGTAGGGTCCACATACTTTGGTGGCAGGGCAAACGCCTGGGTACCAGCACCAGGTGTGGCTCCATATTTGGCATTTTCGGCTTCGTAAGAGGCTGGCTGAATTCCTTGCTGGACGGGCTCCTTTCTGAAAACCGGAAATTTGTTTCAGCATTCACGAGTGCACACTTTTGTACGCGATGGAATCAATTCACCTCTTCTTGCTGTGCAAGACACCAAAAACGATCAGAGCAATCACGGCAAGTCCACCCAACGCCCCGCCAATGATTGCACCCAAGTTGGGTCCAGACTGGGCAGGAGGCGACGGATTTTGTTGCTGTCCTGGCGAAACTTTAGAACCACCGGCATCAGAGGACACAGGGGCCGATGCGCCAGGAACAAAGGGCGTCTTGCACTCAGTGTTTCTGTCAGTTCCTTGCACACCGTCGAAGCAGTTGAGGGATGCTTTGAATTGTCCGGCAAAGTTGGGTTGGGGAACAGGTCCAGTGAACTGGTTCGTGTCAAGGAATCTGGAGAAAAAAATTAGGAAGGAGCGCTGAGAATTTCTGATCACATGAAAAAAAATCACTCACAATCCCTTCTTTGCATATTTAAAGTCATGGGCAAGCAGCTCGGAAGGAATGGTTCCAGTGAGGGAGTTGTTTGACAGAGTCCTGTTGGGGAGGACAAACGACATCATCAGGCCTCGGAGCCTCCCATGGGGAAATAAAATAAACCGTACAAGAGTTCCAGAAGAGGCAACGAGCCAAGCTCACTCGGGATGGACCCAGACAGTTGCATGTTGTTGAGGTATCTGTGCAACATTTTGAGCACCTTTTGCAGGGGGAGATGGAGACCAGCAAAAACTCACACATCCGTCAGAGCCTTCATGTTGCCGATTTCCGTCGGAATTGGGCCGCTGAATCGGTTGAGTCCGAGATCCCTGTCGTACACAGCGGGCGGAATGCAACCCCAGAGGTCAGATCATGACAACCCATCGTTGAAAAACAGAACACTTACAAAACATTGAGTCTGACCAGGTTTCCGATCTCGGTGGGAATAGTGCCGTACGCCTTTCGTCCGTGCAAGGAACTGGGGAAAGAGGGGGGCCGGGGTTAATTTTTTAAGAATGTCCGTCGGACTTGTTGCGGTCACAGGGTACACTCACAGCCAGGTGAGAGCCGTAAGCTGGCCAATGGATGATGGCAGGGTCCCCTCAAAGTCAGCAACGTCAATGTTCATGTCGCTGTGTTCGGTGATACGAATGTCAGCACAGCCAGTCTGCATTCGGATCCAAGTTGTTTCTCCTCACATGGACACAATACGCCTTGGTCTGTCTCCATTACAAGTAAAGTAAGCACGACTTGCACAGCAGTCCTCCGTGACGGTTCTGTTGGTGAGGACATCTCCAAAGATGGCCTGCACGATGGCACAGTCGGGCGAGATGGTGGTTGAGGTTGCTTGACGCTTCTCCTTTGTGTATCCAGAGTCTGCCGATACAGTCGCTGCTGCTGCGGCGATTGCTGCGAGTCCCAGGATTGAAACCATTTGATGTGATTTCGGAGTGAGATATTCGGGGCTGGTCGGACTGGGCGTTAAATTTAAATAAGTCCAATCAACAGCAAAACTCTGGCTTGAACCTGACTGCTGCGATGCGATGCTGCGATGCTGCATGCCTTGACAGCCGCCTAGTGAGAAGAGGGAGGCAGAGTGACAACAACACGGCAACATCCAGACACTTGCACGCCGCAAACTTCATAGCAATCAAGCAACCATAGAATTCAATTCAGACAAAACTCTGCCCACACACGAGCATTATTCTCAATAAAACAAAAAAGTCTACTTCAAACTGGCCAACAAACAACAACAATAAAAGAGTTACACACAACAACACCCAGCCGGGGCAAACTTTCATCCGCGGAACAGGCCCTGGTAGCTTGGTGGAAGCGGGGCGTCTGTCGACAAGTCCCCATCCAGCCCAGCATCCGCCTTCAGAATCTTGAGATGCGTTTCAAACTCGGCACGATCCCCTGTTTTTTGATTTGTTTTGTTGTGTCAGTCCACCTTGTTTCTTGTTTCGTGAAACCATAAAATTTTTTTTTGTTGCATCTCACCAAGTTTTGCCAATCCAAAGTCAGTCCGCATATCCTCGCGCGAAATTTGAATGAGAATATCGCCAGTGATTCCTTGCTCTGAGAATCGCATACACATGTGAGATTCAAATAAAAGGATACAAAAAAAAAAGGGAGGGGAGACAAAAATACCTCTAATTTTGGCTGCAATGATACCACCAATACGATCAATCTTCTCCGCCCACGCAGCCGCCTCTTCCACAGTCCAAGATTTCGGATCTTTAAGTGAATTGGACCGTCCTACTGCAGGCAAAGAGTTTCCACCGCCCCCAAGGCCAAACAAAATTGGATCCTTTTCAGGCAAAGCACCCGGATCATTGCTATGAACAGACGCAGGAATGGACGATTGCTGCTGAGATTTGAACAGGTACGCGTTTTTCTCTGGGAGAGGTGAAGCTTCACGGCGATGCGAGGGGTGTGGTACAGGCGTGCCAGCTCCTTGTGCTGCCCGTAAAACTGCCTTTTCATCCAATGGAGCATAATTAGGTCCTGCACGACTTGGATTTGTTGCGTTGCTGAATTGACTGTCCAAGAACGATGGCTCGGATCGTCCAAGTTGAGAAGCTTTTTCATCGCCGCCATAGTTTGAAGAGTGGTTGTCGGTATCCGTTGTGGCATATCGTCTGCCCACTTCAGGTAAGATGCGGTAATCTTGCACGGCACCTCTTGGGTCAGTAGATTGGGATTGACCAGACTCGGACGCTGCGTACGGTGGCATGAAGCTTCCTCTGGATGAGGGAGGTCTTTGGGCTCCAGCGGGTCCATTAGGCTGGTAATATTGAGGTTGAGCATTATTGTATTGCTGCTGCTGCTGGGCACCATATTGTCCGCCAGCGTTGTATGCGATGGGCTGGCCATTGAACTGCTGTTGGGGTTGGTTATTGTACTGTCCTGGACTGGGGCCAAATTCGGCATCATACGAATGGAGCGGTACGACAACGGGAGGAGGAGCAGGTGCTTCTTTCGCTTGACTATCAATAACTGCACAATCAGCATCCGTCAAAGAATTTGTAAAATCGATAGGGTTGCCGTTTACCTTCTCCGATAAACAAAGAATCCAACAATGCCCAAAGCGAGTGCAGCAATGCCACCTACGGCGCCTCCAATGATTGCGCCAGAATTTCCACCACTGCTGTTGTTTGAGTCGGGGGTGGTGGGGTTGGGCGTTGTGGGAGCTACGGGAGCTACGGTATTATTGCCAGCACCGGAATTGCAGTTTGGATTTGCTGGAGATTCCTTGTCAAAGCAGTTGTAGCCAAAACTTGGTTGGACGTTGCTCGGAGGGAGAGCAGGGGCCGGCCCAGTGAACAAGTTATGATCCACGGCACTAAAAGGTTCCCCAATTCAGTTTTAAGACACGTGCGGGCTGAGCAGGAAGACGAGACTTACAGTGTTCGGAGAGAAGATGGGTATGAAGTTGGAAAATTGATTGCTGAACTCCCACTCAAACGATTGTACGACACATCACTGTTCAAGAGTGGCGTGTTTAGGTGATACGCTTGAGCCGCATTAAAGATGTTTGCATTTACAGGGTCGTGATAAGGGGCAGGCTCATAATCTGCGGTGGAATCGACCCTGTCAATGAATTTTTCCCCAACACGCTGTTTTGAAGAATTGAATTGAGTCCCCTGCACATTACAGGGAAGAACCAGCTACATACAGCCAGGTTAGGGCAGTAAGCCTCCCAAGTTCGGTCGGAATTTTCCCCTGAAGTCCGTTCTGCGCAAGGTCGCTGAAGGGGGCAAAAACGTTTAAGTAGTGGCGGCGGACATGACAACGACAGCACGACGGAGCTCACATTTTGACCAGCTTTGTGAGCGTACCAATCTCCGTTGGGATGGATCCCTCAGTTGGAGCCTTGACGACGCCGGACACATCGACTCCAGGGGCAACGCTGTAGGGGGGGTTGCAGAGAGTCAGTTCAGTGGGGCAAATGGAGATGAAATGAAAAAAGAACGCACAGGATTTTAAGTTCGGTAAGACCCTGGATAGCAGCAGTGAGAGGATAGATGGGCTTTGAGGTGAGGTCGCTGTGAAAAGCGGGGGTGTCATGTCAGTCAGACTAAGGAGTTCCAAAAGTCAATGGACTCAACAGTTCCGTGACTCTTCCTCCGACGCAAGTGATGACGGCAGGAAGGGCGGTGCAGCAGTCGAGGGAGGATGCGCCTGACATGAGACCCGTCCAGACAGAGTTGATGATGTTGCAGTCGGCGGGGATGGTGGAGGTGGCCTGTCTCCTGACGAGACGCTGTCGCTGTGCAGATCCGGACACTCCAGATGCGCTGTCTCCAGATCCGGACATGTCCGTCCGAGCATCGACGCTGCTGCTGCTGCTGCTGCTGCTGCTGCTGGTGACTGCGAGTGCAAGTCCGACAAGAAGAAACAGCTTCATTTTTATGACGATTTAATCAACGCATTTGTGAGGCTGGTATAAATATTCCTCTTTTTTATTTACTGTTTTATTTTTTATTTTCAAGAGAGACAGCAAGAGACAGACACGGAAGAAAGACAAAGACATACTCAGCAACGAGAAGCTTGAACGAGAAGAGAACGACGGACAGAGAGAGAGAGATAGAGAGAGAGAGAGGGCAAGACGCGCTTGCTTGACGTGAATCGGAACAACTTATCCTGACACTCCCACCGCACCACGCGTATCCACCAAACTGCATCTTTGCAAAAGACGGACGACGGATGCAAGAGGTTTTTTTATTTTTTCCTTATTCAGAAGAGGTGAACAATTCGGTTTATTGAAGACAAAAAAAAACTAGATCATGATGTGCAAGACAGGACAGGACGCAAGGAATTTTGCACAAATAGTTGTATATTCATTTTGAGACCCCTGATATGAATGATGGCCATCTTATTTGCTGCTAAATGCCCCCCCCTTGTTCTAGTAACTGTATGATGGTGGCGCTGCCCCGTTCGATCCCACACCAGCGTCTCTTTCCTCCCCAGAGCCGCCCAATCCGGCTGCTTCCTTCAACGCCTTGACATATTCGCCAAACAGAGCGCGGTCTCCCAGCTTAGTGAGACCAAGTTCGTTACGGTAATCATCAACAGTTGCTTTCAGAAGCAACGCGCCATTAATACCATGCTCTAAAAAATTAAATTCACGTGTTAGGTAACCACAACTCAACTCGTTTAAAATAACCAACTCCTCACCTTGAATTCTCGCAGCAACAAACACTCCGATTCTTTCAATCTTGGTCGCCCATTGTGCAGTTTCCTCCACACTCCATGTTCTTGGGTCAATCACTGGAGCTGAAGAACTGCTAAACAAACTCGCGTCTTTGGATGGCAGTGGACCAGCATCCTGTGCAACACGACCTCCTGCAACAACAGGAACACCACCCGGACCCATAGAACGTAGAAGCGTCTTTTCATCAAGTTGACCAGTTCCATACGACGAAAACTGAGAATCCAAGAACGAAGGTCGATTCGCTGAAGAATCCGACGGCAGAGGTGCCTTGACATCGCTGCCAGATCTGAACGCACTTCCACTCTTCTTGTCCGAAAATACTGCATACGAGTCGGTAGCACGTGCTGACCCAGACATGCGTGAAGAACCAGCATCCGACGCTGTGCCAGGGTAAGGCGGCATGCTTCCATGCGACGAGGGTACTGTATTTGCATTGACTTGACCCTTGAACACGGGTGCAACTCCATACTCAGAGTCATACGCGTGCTCCTGGTATTCGGTTTTAGCCTCCGCGGCGGCACCGTACAATGCGCTATTGGGTCCAGGCGCAAGTGGCATCTTGTTACCACCCATTTCAGCAGTGTTCTTTGAAGTACGGCGTTTCTGCACAATCACAAATGCAATCACAAGTCCCAGTGCGCAGAGACCTCCCGCAATTCCACCCACAATTGCTGCAATCGGGGCACTCGATTCCTGTGGCTGCGGTTGGTTCTGTGTTCCTACTGTACCGTTGGAAGCTTTCGACGACGCGGTGGCGGCACCACTGCCACCCCCAGGAGCAACACCATCACTGCTGGATGGCTTTCCGGAGGAACATTGTGGATTTGACGGACTTTGATTTGTGAAACAGTTTCGTCCAAAAAGACCCGTTCCTTTGAATGCGGGCAAGTCTCCAGTCAACAAGTTTCCTTCCATATTGATTTTCTGTAACGTTGGAATTGCAACCACGGCAGCTGGCACGGATCCTGTCAATGAGTTCTTGGATAGATCCCTGATGAATGGGTTGAGAAACAGTCAGCATCACAGCAACCACAGCATGGGAATGATGGGGGAGGGGGGGCCTTACAGCTCCTGCAGCATCTGCAAGTTCGCCAACTCAGTGGGGATCGATCCTTTGATGCCTGGGTTGTCGGAGAGAATGCTGTGACAAAAAACAAAGAACGTTACACACAAGTGGGCCCAGCCACAAAATAAATAAAAAATAAATTTGAGCACACATACAGAGTTGTCAGACTGGTCATGCCGCCAAACTCGGTCGGAATAGAGCCGCTGAATTGGTTGACTCCGAGGTTCAGGTATCCGAGCTTCGACAGCTGCCCCATCTGTGTTGGGATCACACCGGGGATGCTGTTGTTGTACAGGGTCCTGCAGGGTGTCGGAGTTAGAGCTCCAAACACACACACACACACACACACACACACACAGATGAGGTGCATTCAATCAACTCTTACAGGTAGGTCATCTCTGTAAACTGCATAATGTCCGGGTAAAGCTGCATGTGAAAGATCCTGTTGTCCATAGTGCTGCATATCGAAAAGAGAGATGGCGGATCAGTCTCCCCCCGTCCCGAGACAATGCTCCCTTGGTAGTGAAAAAGATGGCCCTCACATGCTGGTAACCCTTCTGGGTGAAGCATTGTTGCATTGGAAGCGGTTGGGCACACTGGTGCAGCAGTCCGCATTGTTGCCGACGTTGGTGAACTCGAAGCCAAAGAGACGGTTGAGTGCCGGACAGTCTGGTGATATGTCTGCCTGGCGTCGGACCATTCCGACGTCCTTCATGGGCACAGCCGCTGCGCTCAGGGCAAGAGCCCCCAACATGGCAGTGGAGGCAATCATGCGTTTGATGGAAATTTTTTGGAGCGAAAGAGATGCCTTGGCGCTGCAATCAGTCGCACTGCTGCTTCTTTAGTGCATATCTTATGTATAATACTTTGTGGGATCTATCGGCAACACGCGTCTTCCTCCCTCCCTCCCCAGCGCATGAGGCCGCATCTAAATGGCGCTGTACGATGGAGGTAACGTCCCAGCATCCCTCTCCTGCGGAACAAGCCCAACTCCCGCTGATGCCTTCAACTGTCTAATGCAATCGTCGACTACCAACCGATCCGTAATATTCAATCCAAAATCCGTGCGCAAATCTTCTCGAGTCAGTTGCAGCAGCACTTGCCCGGTTACTTGATGTTGCTTGACAAGGTCGGCAAACTTGATTCCAACGCCACCGCGTTCAATCTTGGCTGCCCATTCAGCTACTTGCTCTATTGACCAAGAAGATATTACCCTTGCATTCAGGTCAGTTCCAGTTTGTTCAGTGCGCGGGTTCGTTTCCTCGGGATTGTGTAGCGCTTGAAACAGCATGGATTCTTTCCCTGGCAACGGCGCCGCATCCGTTGCTGGATTGCCGGGTACTTGACCGTCATTCAAGCTGTCACGTTGAAGAAGTCCATTAAACAGCGCTGAACTTTTTTCCGGCACAGCAGCTGTTCCACGCAACATGGCTTTCTCATCCAACGCCCCACGTCCACGACCAGCGCCCACCCCACCCGGCGATAGAGTATCCAAAAAGGACGGCTCCAATTCTCCTCCTTCATTTTCATCCATTGGCTCGGCCATCAACTGTGCTCCTCCAGAGTACGAAACCTTTTCATCCGCTGCATATGTTGGTCGTGAACTGGCCAAGTCGCTTTCAGTGGCGCTGGCGAATGCTCGATTTTTCTCAGGAAGGAGTCGGTAGGAAGTGACGGCTCGGCGAGGATCTGTCAATGAGCTCATACCACTCTCGGTGATGGCGTAATAATTCGGACTTTCTCCTGGTGCAGGCGCAAAAAAGTCGATTTGTTCGTGATTGTTTGAGTCTGCTGGTAATTGCTGTTGTGGTGGATCTTCTGGATTCGAGTTTTTAGGTGTAGAAGAAGGCGTGTTCATGTCGTCGCTGATCGTTTCTGGCAATTGACTGGAACTGCTGCTGCCGCTGCCGCTGTTGAGATACGCGGAAGGTACATGCTTGGAATCATACACTTGTTGAGGGAGCGAAGTAAATGATGCTGGCTGATCGTGATCATTTACTTTGATTTTGACAAGATCAGAGTCGTATCGCACCGCTGCATTCCTTGGCGCTTCATCCTTTTGAATGGCACTGGGGCAGTTTTCGTGAATTAAGCATCGTTACCAAACAGGGAGAACAAAACAAAAATTCATGACAAACCCATTCGACCTTCTCTTTCGAAAAAAGACAAACGCAACCACCAACACAATCAACGCAGCCAATCCACCCACCACAGCCCCAATCATACCAGCCATATTGTTCGCAGGTGGCGCATTTTCTGAATTCGAATTTCCCGCTCCCCCAGCTTTACCTCCTGCCCCAGACACTGCACCCGTCGTCGCACTCACAGCCCCAACCTTTGGACACCTAAAATTCCACGGTGTCTGTCCATCAAAGCAATTCGCAGACACGTCCAACTTCCCATTCAAACGAAGCAGCGGCGGAACAGGGCCTGACAGTAAATTATTTTGAAGCTCCAAGTCGCGCAATTTCGAAAGACTCAGTAACGAGTCGGGAACGGTTCCAGTTAATGAGTTTCGACTCAATTGCAGCTTTTCGAGGTTTTGCAGGGTGCCCAGTTCGCTTGGGATGGTGCCGTTCATGAATGTGTTGTCTGTGATGATTCTTTAAAGAACAGAAGTACAAGATTGTGTTAAGAAAGTGTATGTGTGTGTACGCGCGCAATGACAAATCGTTACAGTTCTTTGAGGCTGGTCAATTGCGCGAATTCGGACGGTACACCGCCAGAGAACTGGTTCATGCCCAGGTTAAGATACTCGAGCTTTTTGAACTGACCCAGCTCTGTTGGGATCGGTCCTGGTAAGCTGCCATTGTAGAGTGATCTGACAGGATTTGAAGCTTGGGTCAGGTTCAAACTTGTCAAGCCAAAAAAAAAAAAAGACACAGGCAAAAAAAATAAAAGATCACTTTACAGATATTCCAGTTCGGTAAACTGCATGAACTCAGGAAAGAGACGCACGTTGGTCATCCGATGATCCATCGATCTGTTTTTCGTTTTTGGACCAACGTCAGTACAAACTCAAACAAAGGCCACGGGGTTTTTGGCCTGCATTCCCACTCTTCCGTACATGTTTGAGATTCTCCTCGGTGTCGCTTCGTTGCACTGAAAATGATCCGGCACGCTTGTGCAGCAGTCCGCGTTGTCGCCAGCGTTGGTGAACTGGAAGCCAAAGAGCCGGTTGAGCACGGGACAGTCTGGGGAGGCAGCAGCACCGCTTGCTGTCTGACGTCTGTCCAGCGCTCTGATGGGATGCAGTCCTGCCGCATGCGAGGAAGCCGTGAGCACCGCTCCAACCACTGCTGCACACACGCAAAATGAGGTCTTCATGAATTTTCCTTCGCCCAATCTGATAATTTTTTTGCCCTATTTGGGTCACATGAAGTGGACAAAAAACACTTGGGTCATGGTTTAATATCCAAAACTAAACAAAGCCCCCCATCCTCTGCGCACGCAGAATAAACAATGTGTCCATCATCCTCTACTTCGTATCCAACCTTGCTGCCTCCCGCTTGATTTGTTTCGCAAAGGCAATGGCTCCCTTTCTCGAGTCATCAGATCTGTTCAAATTTCCTGTCGAATTACGAACATCAGCATATTCCACATGCAGCGCTTTCTGTTGACCCTGATCTCCTCCCCGCTTGTTGTTCAGAGGACCCAAGGTTGCAGCAAGGTCCGCTTCCCCTGAAAATGGGCTTTCCTCGGTGTTAACGAATGCTGGCACGGCCTCTGCTGTTGAATTCGTCTGCGAAGGATTTGGCCCCGTCACAGAGGCCACATCTTGATGAGCAACCTCTGTGATGGTGTATGCGATATTCCATCGCGATGGATCAAACTCTCCCCTTTTCGAAGACATATCCAACGGATGTCTCTGTTTGTTTCCTCCGTTAAGACTTCCGCGCACCATCCAATCGCCCTGTTCTCGGTTGGCATCATTTTCGTTCGACTGTTCGGAAAACTTTTTGTACGAGTTGAAGTGGATCTTCAAGCGGTATTTTGTGAGTCGGCCTTCGCCTTCTGGCACTGTTTCGGAAACAGGTTCCACGTAAAATACGAGTTCCTGGAACGAAAAGCATAGACTGCGGCGTCAGAAACCTTGCGAAATGACGTCTAAAAAAAAAGCAATATTTTTCAACAAACATCTTTCTGGACTTTGACAGTAATTCGCACATTCTCTCCGCGATACCGCGTAAGCGCCTTGTCCAACACAGCTTCCAATGCTTTCGTAGCCATGGCGAAAGCTGCATCTCCAAACGCACAAGATCCATATAAAACTGCATTCATTTCCTCCCGACTAATGTACTGGAACCCGAAAATTGACTGCGTATTATGGTATGCGACAAAGATTCCGTCCATATTTCCGATTCGCACTTGAAGACTGGGAATATACATTCTGAATTATTTACCAAAGCAGATTATTTTTTGGGCACTCAACTTGTACTTGAGCATTGTTGACCGCGCCATGTCGAAATATTCGCGTTCGAATGACGACAACATGCCCTTCAATCGATTCAACTTGTAATCTTGATGATCCTGGGAAGAGCATGAGTGAAGGAAAAAGCAAAAAAAAGATTTCGTTTCAACCTTATAATGTTCTGGATCCATACGCACTACCACGGAAGCACGCGTTTTAATGTCGAACGTTTTGCCAGGCAACCGTGCATCCACGCAATCCAGCTGCGAACGCAACATGAACCCTTCAACTTTTGCATAGTGAAACGCTTCCTCCTGCTGAAACTCGTGTCCTTCGGGGAGCACAGCGCCGTTTAAAAACGTGGCATATTCCTCCTTGTCAGCCGTTACAAGCTTTTCGAGGGATTTTCCCTGCGTTCAAAACAAAAACATTGAGCACGATGAAAAACTGCATGATAGAGCTCCTTTTTACCAGATGCATCAAGATTTCATTCGACTGCTTCTCAGTTTGCGGTCCTTTTTCCTGGTCAATACTGTAGACGCCGTTGTCATGGATTCGCAAAAGGGCGGAAGTAGGTTTCCTTTGAAACATTGTGTATGTGTTTTTCTTGAAAGAAAGCCGACGCGTAAACAGAACGACTCTGGCGAAAACACAAAAAAAAAAAATTCACCTGCTTCGCGTATGGCGTTGAAAACCCCTTCTCGTTGATTCCTTTGTGATTTGAAATTAAATGGTACATTTGCGCAAGGAGCCCAGTGATGGATGAAGTAGACGAAAAGTATTTGCGATCATGTTTCTTTGTGAGCGATAAAAGAATCTGAATGTATTTGAGCAGTCGCGGTTAGAAACGAAGGATCGACGAAAGAAAGGAAAGGATGAACTCACTTTATCGGCAGAAGCGAGTCGATACGGCGGCATGGCGTTGAAATTAAAGTCTTCTGGCTGAGTGACAGTTTCAAGGAACGGGTCGAAATTGAAAACGTTTGTTCGCGGATCTTTGAGCCAATGAATTCCGGGACTGGTAACATCATGGAAACACGCACCAAGCGACAGTTTGAGATTTTAGTGTTGAAAGAGGTTTATGAGAGATGCAAAGTTACTTGAACAAAACACGGTCGAGGCCATGCGCCAGCTTCGCTACTTGAATGTGGCTAGTTTCTTCATGCGGAACCGTCTCAAACAGAAACGGCTTCTCCACCAGCGCAGATGTATCTGATGATGGGGTTTGAGCGACGTGCTTGTTCTTTTTCTTCTTGCGCTTGGGAGGCGGCGCTGATGCTGACGTATTAGATGGTGCACTGACGCCCGAAGCTGCCCGTACAGCCCAGTTCGAGTGTGCTGAGCTGGAAACTCTCTGGCTGAAGCGAAGCATGCACGAAAAAGAAATAAAGAAATAAAGACAAAGTAACCATAAAATCAGAAAAATGCAAAAAGCGTGGCTGTCCCTCTTTATCGTTCTTGCGACTCTGTTCCAGTGGGCGCATGCCGGTGTTGTCGTGCACAAGTCCTTCAAGGAAAGAGTCCTGATCCAGGGCAAGAATGCAACCGTCACAATCACCGCATTCAACAGGGGACCTGGTAAAACACTGTTCATACCCCCTTTTCCCGTTCAATATTCGGCGTGCCTTACTGACGTCGCTTGACACCCTTTTCATGCGCCCCCCCGCTGCTCTCAATGGATTTA
This sequence comes from Chytriomyces cf. hyalinus JEL632, assembly GCA_025435555.1. NCBI lineage: Eukaryota > Fungi > Chytridiomycota > Chytridiomycetes > Chytridiales > Chytriomycetaceae > Chytriomyces > Chytriomyces cf. hyalinus JEL632. The sequence continues at coordinate 168,965 of JAIWWG010000068.1, read as the reverse complement.
CTCTCTCGATCTCGCCCTATCGAATACCCGTCACTCATCAGACGACATTACAAACTTTGTTGTCGACGACCGCTCTTTCAAAAACATGACCGCGTACGCCCCGGTTGCTGGAAGACACTCGCGTCTGTTCAAATCTATTGCTGTGTAAATAACCGTACTTCTTTCGCACGGGTTCATCGACCCACGTTTCACATGACTGTAATTGACTGCTGGACCCCAACAACTTTTGCTTTTGATTAGCAACGAAAGCGCTTCCTTCTGGTTCGTTGTTAAGCCGAAGGAAGCAGGCACGCATCAAGACCAGCCAGCCTTTTTCAAATACAAGGACTCGAACAACAAGCAGCACGTAAGAAAAAGAAATGATGATGATTTCTGCTTCTTAGAGCTGTTGCTGATTTCATTTTTGCAACGGCAAAAAAACAGACTGGTTTTTCTTCAAACTATCAAGTGTACCCAGTGTTTACTGAGCAAGAGGCTGTTAAGCTTGGACTGGGAGGCAGCGGTGTGAATGGAAAATGGCCGATTCTCGTTGTTGCATTTGCGGGGCTGGCTGCATTCATTGGGTACGCGTACCAGGAGACACTGAGTCAGCAAGCTTCGAGCGTTGCCAGCGACAACAATGACGATGAATGAGGATTGTTTGGGATGAATGTGCCTTGTTTAAAAGATTGGTACGTGTGAATTGTCGATTGATTCAAAAAAAATTGGTGGAATAAATAAATACAAAAAAAAGAAATGCGAGTGGAGATTCTGCGAGAGGCGAATGAGTCGCAGCTTTGCTCAGCGCTTGCGTTCTCGGCACGCGAGTTTGAGGCGTACTTTGCGGCAAACAAAGTGCGTGCGCCCGAGAATGTGTCGTCGTCCAGCATTGCGCACTGGGCAATGCTCGTGCGCGAAAAGAGCGGCTGCCTTTTCATGTGTATGGGGGATGATGACCGTCTGGAGTCTGCGAGCACATCATCCAACAACGACACCATCAACAACAACGGCAACAACAACAACATGGACGGATTCGTATTCACATACACCAAAGGCGCATACACACACATCTGGTTAGCAATCACTGCATCGCATGCACGGCAAAAGGGCGTCATGCAGACACTGTTCAATGCAGTCGAGTCCCGTGCACGCGCCTCAGGGTTCACCCAACTCTCTGTCAACACGATGCCGTCCGTGTTTACCGCCATGCCCGGTTTTCTTCTCAAGAACGGCTTTGTCAAAGTGGCAGAGTCGCTCGTGGCGGAGGGGACTCCGTTACAAACGGCGCGATGGTCATTCACAAAAACAATTGAACAATGATTCGTGGACACCCACAAAAAGTACTTTATACTTGTCCCCGTTTAAGACTACCACTGTCTACTACTACTACCTTCAGCCTCATTCAAGGCGTGCATCAATTAAAAACTCAAAAGAAAACATGGATAAAAAAACAAAAATATCAGCTCCAAACGGTTGTCTGCCACACAAAAGTGACAGGCATGCCTCCTCTTCTTGTATGAACCCAGTCCCATCTGCTCGGTAGGATAAGACAGGGCGAGGGAAATAAATGATGCAAAGCAGGATCCTCCGTCACTAAGCAAACGCGAGAATAAACTCGACCGTTCCAAACAGGATACATGCATTCGGAACTACACGCAGCATGTGCGCCGTCATGCCCCCATACAGCCCTGGAAGCCCTTCTTCCCGATAAATCAGTACGGCCGATTGAGCCAGTCCTTTATACCGACTGTTGGACCCTGCGTCTTGTCGAAGTCGCGTCCGCAAAACTTCGTGTGGGTACGTAGCTGCGGCCGCAACCAGTTTTGCGCCTGCCGCAACTCCGAATGTGTCCATCCAGTCTGGTTCGAAAATTGGAAGATTAGCTTTTTGATTTTTTTTTTGTTTGTCCGAAAACTGACAAACTCACCCAAAGACTTTGAGTCTGTTGAAACAGTATCCCGTGATGACGCACTCAGTCTCGCTTGGTCGTTTCGGTGTTCCAGAACGCTTCGCTTGAAGTGCTCGTACAAAACAAACTGCAGCGTGCTCTCAGACAGACCTGATTGCAAAAAAAAAAAGAATTCAGTTTCAGAGATGTCCTCTCTTCATCGCATAGATGATTATCAAAAACTCACCCAGGAAACTCGCTGAAAGCCCCTTATACAACCCACGAATCCCTTCCGTTTTAAGCACCTGTTGCGCGCAGTGCAAACTGTTTTTGTAATACACCCCTCCTTCTCCTAACCGCACTTTCTGTTCGCTTTGAAGCTGCATTCGAGTTTTAACAAGCCAGATGGGGTTTGTGCAGAGGGCGGTAGCGATGCCTGCAGTAGCGGCAGACGCAACGTGGACGATACTAGTTTCTTTGCCGTTGTTGAATGAGGTGTACAATTGTTTTCCATGGTTGTACGCGCTAAAGTAGATGGCTCTGAAGAATCGTGTAAATCATTTCGATCGAGATTAGAAAGGGACTTGTGGTGGGTTCTGCCCGAATTATTACCTTGCCGGAACAACACCAACAAGATTTGGGCCAAGACCCTTCCATAAAGCAAGAATTCCTTCTTGTCTTCGAATAGTGCTGCAAAAAAAAAAAAAAAAAAAAACGTGTGGTGAGCAAAAAAAAAAAAAAAAAAGAAAAGTTGTGAAGAAGAAGCGCAATCCCCCAAACCTTAAAGCTGTACCAACAGATGCAATATTGAGATAGAGAGATTGCAATGGTTGCAGAAGCATACGAATTGGCGCGGGTTTATGTGAAAGTGATGCGACCGGTGTTACAATGTCCCGAATATAGAGCGAGGATTGCATGCGGGTTTTGACGACTTCGAGGGGACAAGTAGCGACTGCGCCGACTGCGTAGTGTGTTTTGCAAGTCAGAACAACCGGAATCGAGATGAGTTAACGTGGGAAATCGCAAGGTATTCACCCGTGCCGCCGATTCTTTGTAGGATGGAATTGCGAGGAAGGTCGTATAGAAGCGGGATTTTGCGAATGCGGGACGAATGCGGGCAGTGGTGGATTGTGTGAGTGTTTAAGATGGTGGTGAGCCCCAAGGATTGCTGTTAAGAAGCGAGGCTGCAGGACTCACCCTCCCGCTGCGAAGTGGAGCCAGAAGTTTGCCTTCTTCGCAGGTGCTGCTGCCTGCGGTGCAAGTTGCTGTGTCGGAGTAGTCTGCTTTGACATGCTCATATTCGTTTCTTTTTTTTTTGTTTCCCTTGATTTGTAAAAAAGGGCATCTGGACCACCACATAAACACTGATTACATCATCGGATATTCAGAATATGTCTTGCCAAGCGATTCTTCGGCACGTTTTGTCCGGACTTGCTTCGAGTCGGAAAGCACCGGCTTCTGCGCTGATTCTGAACGCAGAGAGCGAGACCATGGCGTGCGTATGCTTTCTTTGTCGTTCGGACGGACTCTTCTAACCAACTGCCCTTCTCCTGCTTTGCTGGCTGGACCCCATTCCATCCATACGGTCATCTGTCGGCTTCTCTGATGCATGTGTGACAATTGTGGCCTTTCTCTCACATTATGAATGCTGCTCGATAGAACTCTGATCAACGAGATGCCATCTATCCAGTCACTTGTTGCCGTCTCACCCGATTCCAACGCTGCAGATGCAATCCAGTCCGATGCAGGTAAAGCAGCTTAGAGTCTCAAATAACGCGCGACTGACTCAAGAGGAACTGACGAACCCTTCAAAAAGACAAGTTCTTCAGCTCAAAGTCCATTCTGCTGCGACGCCTGCTTCAATACCGAGAACACAACGAAAAGCACGACTTGGTCCTGTCGAACATGGCTCTCGCATCGCAGCCGAACCGGATCGCACTTCAAACGCTTGCCGAGCTTTGGGAATTGACGGCGCAGAATTTAGTTTGCGCGCTTCTTTTGGCGGTGTTTCTTGTGATTTGAATCTGATTCCGTTTCTGGGCAGGTTCTCATTGAAAACTCTTCAGTTGAAAGCGCATCTTTCATTCAGCGTGCGCGCCAGACCATTCTAGATTTGGATGCGGATGCCCATGTGTTTGCTCCAGTTAACAAAATCTTTTTATTCTCTCTCCCGTGTCGCGTTGCTGTGTTTATTTCTGCTATTTACCAAGACTTCTTTTCCACACAGTGTACACATGATAAAGAATGCCCGGCTCTTTACAAAAAACGACCGATATGTATATTTCCAAACCCAACGCCATACAACAAAAAAGCTGTTGAGTGCTCAATGATTCTTTTTTTTTTTGTTTTCTACTGATATCATGCACCCACACAGTACGCGTCTCTCAGTGCAAACATGCTACACAAGTACTCATACGTAGTTCTCCAACGCGGGAAAAGGCAGAACACCGCCCATCTCAATAATCCCGCAAATAAAACGGACTCTTCTGAACCGGAATCGCGAACGGAAATTGAGTCTCCAACCCATTTCGACACTGAACCATCGCGTTTAATCCTCACACCTTTGAAACGCACGGGACATGTCATTTTGGATGGATGCATGCCGAGCGGTTTTATTGAGCGCCGGATTGTGTCAAAGAGACACGGTAAGGAAATGTATCGGACAGCGCGCAAGTCTGTGTGGGGAGATTTGGTGGAAGTTCCGGTTGCTGAAGAAAAGAAACGTGAGGAAGGAACGGATGATGGCGAAAGTGACGACAACTGATACAAGCAGACATCACAAAAAAGGTCCAAAAATAGATTGAATAAAAAAAAAAAAAAAATGCCTCAAAACTATGAACGAACGCCGTCAACAACAAACCGAAACACCCATCACGCAAGCGAAACCGGCGCAACCCCCCTTCTTGAAGAACGTGCCAAACGACGGCGGCAACCCGCCATGAAACTGCAACTGTTCACTCGCCGTATCCGCCGCATTTTCGAAATCCTTGCCATGATTGGGACCGTCGTACTGATCCTCTATCTGGGTCAAGCGAATTCAGCCGCGAAGAAATCTATGGGCGCCGAGGGTGCTCGCATGCGGTGAGGAAAATGTGTTATTTTCGATTGTTATTCGTGACATCAACAGCGGCCTCCAAACGCAGGAAAAAATGGCAGCGACTGTACAAAGAAGGCAAACTGGATATTGAACCACTCAACAAGAACATGGTCAAAGGATCGAGAGGCATTGTTTTGATGGGGACGTCTTCGACGGTGAATTTGGCCGTCGCAACAACGATTCTCTTGCGCGATACTGGATGCGTCCTTCCCGTCGAATTTGGTATGGAAGCATTGCGTTGTTTGTTGAACCTTGTTGCTGGCGTTTCCAACCGACACCCACCAAAAACAGCGTACCTACCGAATGAAGTCAGTGAGAAAGACTTACAAATATTGCGGTAACCTCTTAACGCAAATCAATTTGGTCCAACAAACTTGTGAGCGTGATACCAATTCGTCCTCCCATCAATAGTTCAAACAATATCACCACTCGCAACTACTACACACCTGAAATCGAAAGCTACAACTGGAACAGCGAGCATTTACGCCTGGGTGTACTCAAACCTTTGGCCGTAATCACATCACCGTTCCAAGAAATCTTGTTCCTGGATCCTGACATGATCCCCCTCCGCGATCCAACCTTTTTATTCAGCACATTGCAGTTTAAAGACACTGGCGCACTGTTCTGGCCCGACTTTCCAGCTACGGCGCAGGGAAACCCAATCTGGCAAATTATGGGCCAAGAGTACGAATTTGAGCGCGAATTTGAAACGGGCGCGATTGTGTTGGACAAGACGCGAGTTTCGCTTGGGTTGGGGTTGGCGTGGCATTTGTGTCAGAATGCGGCTTTTTACTTTCAATTCATGTGGGGCGACAAGGATGCATTTCGATGGGGTTTTCGAGGAGCTCAGATTCCGTACCATTTGAATCCAAACTATTTGATGTCTGTGGGTGTGCTGGTGAGTGAGAGGATGCCGTTTGGAAATGTGTCGCTGGTGGAAACGAAAGATGGGTTGGTTCCTGAAGAGGGAAGATATTGTGGGCAGGGGATGGTGCAGATGGATTTTGACGCTGGCGTCAAGGCTTCTGCAGGTTTCTTTTTGCAAATCGTTTTTTGTTTTCATGATGTTTGGACTGACACAACTGTAACTTAAGATTTTCAGCCTTCACCGCTATTTATGCATGCGAATGGAATCAAAAAGTTTTACCGCGAAGATATCCCACCGTTTCAGGTGGCGCAAGAGTACACCGGACTGCCAAAAGGCGAAACACTCAATAGTCTGCGCGTCGGCAAGTATCACTGGATTGGCGAGCTGTATGGACAAAACCATTGCGGCATGTTGGAGCCTCAAGCGGGGATAAAAGTCTCGTACTTGGGTGAATTCTTCATCTCAAATTTCCTGAACTTATACTGACTCGGAAGCATCACAAAATCAAATCACAGACTTTGCAAAAATGTTTCCTGGTGTGAACGAAAAGTATATGCACGCAAGAAAAACAGCTTCAGCAACCTTGAAGGATATTTCATCGACCGTCGAGTCTCAAACCTCATCAACTGCAACGAAACCCATCAAACCAGACCCACCTGAATCGCAACCGTTGAATCCAGAAGAACTCGAATTTCAATCCAAGTGGGACGCGTACGCGCAATCGAAAGAGTTTCAGTTGGAATTTGACGAGGATCCGGAAGCAAAACATGTGATTCACGGGTCAAAGGGCGTTCTCATGATGGGCACAAGTGCAACAGTGGATCTTGCGCTTATGGCGGCAGAGTTTCTGCGGGGCCTTGGATGTACACTTGAGATTGAATTTGGTAAGAGTTTCAAATTCACTTTCAACCTCGGGATGTAGTATTAAAGGACGGGCGATATTAGCGTACTTGAAAAGCGAAGTGACTCAGAGTGATCTAGACAAGCTCAAGTATGTAGACTGTCCTCAGCAATTAAAGAAACTTTATTAACAACAAAAACAGGGCCAACAACATCACAACACGCAACTACGACTCCCCCAAACTCCCTTTATCCAACTGGTCGCGTGAAGAACTGCGCCTGGGAGCCACGAAGCCGTTTGCACTACTCTCGAGCCCATTCCAGCACACTCTATTCATGGACCCAGACGTGTACCCTCTTCAAGACCCAACGCAGCTGTTTTCATCTATACAATACAAACAAACAGGCGCGTTGTTCTGGCCCGACTTTCCATCAACGCCACGCACAAACAAAATTTGGACGCTGCTGCGCGCTCCGTTTGTGTTTGAGCGCGAGTTTGAGTCTGGACTGATGCTGCTCGATAAGGCGCGTGTCTGGCGTGGGCTCAAGTTTTCCGCGCAGCTTTGCAGCGACGCGCGTTTTACAAACAGGTTTCTTTGGGGCGATAAGGACACGTTCCGGTTTGGAATGAAAGTTGCTGGGTTGAGTTACTCGCTCAACAGAAACTATCTGGCTTCTCTTGGGGTTCTTGTGGATAAACATCAACCGCTCGGAAACGTGTCTTTGACTGCTAAAGAGGATGCTATCCCTCCTGGGGCAGAGTACTGTGGCCAGAACATGCTTCAAATGGCCTTTGACAACGGCGAGTCTGACACATTAGATACGCCTCAGCCGCTCTGGATTCATGCAAATGGCATTCGATCGAACTACAAGGACTCTATTCCGCCATTCCAAGTTGCTCAGACATATGCGTTACCGTCTGACTTTAAAAGTGTGGATGCGACACGTGTGGGCAAGTATCATTGGATTGGACGGGCCCAGGAACAAGATCATTGCGGACGGATGGAGGATCAAGCACCGCTAACGATTGTCAATTATGGTGAGTGATGTTCTCATAAAAAACGGGACTTCAGTTTTTTTGTTGACAATGATTGTTTGTGTCAGATTTTGCAAAAAGGTATCCAGGTGTCAATGAGCGGTATATTCAAGTGCGGAGGAAGATGTTTGGGCTGAAAGGAGCTTGATAATCATGCGCTTTTTTTTTAAATGCAATTAAATTCCAGTACAAATTCTGAAAGGATTTCAAAACATTGTGTATGGCGGAGGTGGTAAATCCTGGGCCACTTCTGCCACGGAAATCGAGGTGTCTGAACTTGAAGATGTTGTTGGGCCATGGTCTCGACTGATACCAGATGGGGGTAAATTTGCGAAGGAACCTTGGACTTCCACATAAGTGTGGCTTGAGTGCATATTATCCTTTTCTTTCGCGTATTCAATTGTTGCCCTTCCTTTCATACCGGCTCTCTGAGTCGACTTGGAACTCGAACCACTCGCAGCACCAGGCACGACTCCGTACTTTGCTTGATCATCGACAACAGTAGCAAAGGTATCCGCCACAACCCGTGTGTTTGACCCATTGAGCCAACCATTTTCGTTCTTGCTCCCATCTGTCGCAACGCCTCGAGGAGCATCATTGCCACCATCACCCGCTGATTTGGTGTTGTGGGAAACCAGGAATAATTCTTGATGTACTTGAACTCTGGCTGGATGTTGAAGTGTCTGGTATGGCTGGAGCCAGAGTGGCTAAAGTAGATACGAAAGCTCGAGTGGTTGTGGCAGTGCCTGCTGCACTGACGGTACCTGTTCCAGAAGCCCTACTGGACGAAAGTGGCGAAGCTGAAGCCAGACAGTAGGTTACCAGCAATGGTCTGTTTGCTGCCTGCCACGCCGGAATAGAATCGAGGGCTGATGGAGTGCATGCATTGGCAACACAGTTCGAGAAAGCGGAGACGGCGTTCACGTTGCTTGGCACGGCACCGATGAGTGCGGCTTGTGTGTTGCAGACAGCTGTCAAGGTCCCTGCATCCACTCGAGGCTGCGTTTCTTGTCCGTTCCCGTTGAGACATCCCGTGAAGCAGGTCGGTGCTCGTGCAAGTGCCGCTGCCACGTCTTGACTCATGAGAACAACTGAAATTACCGCGATTCCTGTTCAACAAGTTTTCCGAAACCTGACAATCCCCGTCCCTGTTCAAAACAATCTTCAGCGACAAACCAATTTTTATTGGACAACAAACACTCACTCTCTTCAACACACGCGATTCAGAAACCCAATAAAATATACAGCGAGTTTTGCCTTACTGCGCAAGGACGAGTTGGAAAGGAGTGACGCGCAGTTGCTGAGAGGCCAATGAAGGGGGACGTGCTTCAGAAGGCAGAGTACGGGGGCGGCAGGTCATAGTCCTCATCAACGAATCCATACTGCATCTCAAACTGCATGTGGCTACCATCCCTGCGAATGTGGCTCGGATGAGCCAACAATGGAACAGAATGGAACCGCGGCCTCACTGCAGCCAGTAAGGGCCTTCGGGCTGGATAATATGCGAGCGGAACTTGCTCGGGATCGATCCCCGAGTCTCTTTCCCTCTGTGAAATCGACGGCCCATCTCCGTGGCGCAGTAGGTTCAGTAAAGCGAGGGGCACTTCATCGTCAACAGTGGATTCGACAAAGAATGGAGGAGGGTGGAGTGGTATATAGCTTGAGTTGAGAGACATTCCTGCTGCCGCTGCTGCTGCTGCCGACTGCCGCTCATTTTGTTCATCAAAGAACGGTGGTGTGGTTGGATTTGACGTGTCTTCAATGGGCCGCAACATGAGATTGAGAAGAGCCAGAGGGATTTCATCGTCAACAGATGATTCGACAGGAGAAGGCAGCTGCTGAGACATGTGGCTCGAATGCAGAGGCGGCGTTGAGGTTGGCTGTGGCTGGCTGAAGGTGAGAGGGAGACGGGTTGAGAGTGCGAACGATGCTGTGCCTTCTTCACACACTGACTGCCTTCGCTGCATTGGATTCATATGTAATTCGTGGAGCAGGGGCTGCTGATCCAAGGGCTGGTTGAGGACAAGGGTCTCCCTTTCAGAAAACCCACCCACGTCCATGGAGACACTGTGGGTATCACTGAATACATCGGATGGCCTAGTAAGTGCATGTGGCTTGGGTTGCACATACGGTGCCATGTCCGGTGAGGGTGATGACGGCGGTGTCGGGGCACCCATCATCTTTCCTTCGAAGAGGCAATTTTGATAAATGAACGAGCAGAATCGCATAATCAGTGTCAGCAAATAAGCTGGGAAACTTCGCTCGTAATGAACTGACTCAAAAGAGGTCGCTGGGAACTCAAACAAATAACAATACAGTGAACCCATACACAGCGCACGCAACAAACACGCATTTCACATCGACCCACGCTGCAGTGCAAACAGGCCAAACTCAACCTTGTTAGCCTCCCCCGCTGTTAATCCAAAACGTCCCATCAAGTCTCCCCGCGTTAGCCGCGGCAACTCAGCACCAGTCACGCCATTAACCAACATAGACTTTGCGACGTGTTCTGCCTTTGTCACGTTGCCGCTCCAATGCGCAACCTGCTCGGCATTCCATCCGCTGACGTCCCCAAACAGCTCTACTTCCACAGGAGTAGCATGGTATTTCTTCAGCCAAGTTTCGACTTCATCGGTTGTCCACTGGGTTGTGTCGCTTGTTTTTTGCAAATGATCCGGCTCGCTTCCAGAAAGCTCAGTTTGCGACAACTTTTTGAGAGATTCTCTTGCCGATAGCAGGTTTTCTGAGCTTGAAAGCGCCAACGCCATCCCAGTCAAGCTGTTGTTGCGGTGCTCGTTATCATCGTTTTCTCGCACGGGGGAAATCGAAACCTCCTCCTCCTCTTCTGCAGTGATCGTTTCAACTTGGATGTCACTTGCCGGTATACTGTCCGCGTCTTGCATGGTCGCGGTTGCTGTCGCAGTCTCAACGACATTTCTACAACAAAAAAAAAAACACGTTGAGAAAAACGAGAGTTCCTTGAACGAGACAGAAAACAAAAACGTACAACTCTGATTCCCTCTCGTCTTCACTGTCTCGCGTCGTATCCACCACGCTTGAAAGGATAATCGGAGAAATAAGCGGTATAGCTGAATGCGCGCCGCTTCCAGCACTCGTTCCCCCATAAATCGAGTTGGAGCTTGACCCAATCGCATCCACTGACAAGATCACATCATCTGCTTGGATACAGTCCGTAAAGACATGGTTTGCTCGTGGTACTCCACGCATGTTGAAATCGCTGCTGGAACCACCTTCCTTGACCACTGCTCCCCCTGCATCCGTACCTGCAGTTCGAGCATCTAAACCGCTTCCGTTTGCTGCATTCTGAGAAACAAGGAATGAAGGTTGATCATCAAAGTGAGGCAACGCAACCGCGGCACCCGCATCTTTGTGCGACTCTTTCTTGTGTTTCGTTCGAAGCCAAAACAGGATTGCGACAAGGGCTGCCAAAAAGGCAAGGCCACCAAATACACCGCCGAGAATTCCGCCAACAGGCGTGCCTGAGTTTTCGTTTGATGATGCAGTGTTGTCTTGGAGAGACCCAACTTGGGGTGGTGATGTTGTGGTTGATTTGGCGTCTGCACGTGTTGATATTGTTGCAATTGCTGAGAATGAGGAAGATCTGGTGGATGTGGGAGCCACAGTTGATCCTAACAGCACTGACGCGAAACCAGATGAAGCACTGACAGAGGTAGCGAGCACGGAGTTGGGAGTGAACCCAGGAGGCAAATTAAACGCAGATGGGCGCACAGTACTCAAATGTGTCCACGAATCAGCAATAACAAAAGAAGACCCCTTGGTATCGTGGCAATATCTGGGGAAATAAGATGCGTAATCCAGGAACATGGAGCCCAGTAGGTCTTCGATCGTAGAGTACGGCAGACAAAAGTTGTGTGTCAGACAAAATACAAGGCTGGGTGACAGAACAGAGCCGCGTTCAACGAGATCGCAAGCCGTGTCGATGTTGATGGAGGACGGGGCCAGCTCGACAGCCCCGGCCTCGCCCGTCGCTGCTGTCTGGCCGTTCAAGCAGCGCGCAGCACACGAGGGCGCCTGGCTCGCCATCTGCTGGAGCACTTGCCGGAGCATCGCTGGATCCATTGCGCTCATCGAATGAACGAACGTGTTTCAAAACTTGTTTCTTTTTTTGGGCACTTTAAAAATTCTGAACAAGGTGATGTTCACCGAACACACCTCACAACAAGCAAAAGAAAAAGTCCATGTAAAATCGTCAAGAGTGTGATGGGGATACGCTGAGAGTTGAGAGGCAGCGCCGTCCAGAGCATGCGAACCAACCTACTTGGAGCTGCTCCCGCGTGCGCTGCTGTCGCTGTGCTTGTTACCGCCGCTTGAACTCGCTCTGGCTTCCGCTGTATTCGTCATGTCTTCCACGCTTGTATCGGGGTTATTGACTGGCGCCAGGGGGGACGCAGAGTATTCACTGAATCGCTTGTTTCGAACGGCAGCATCAGGTTCCTCAGTGCCGGTCGAATTCACGCTGTACCGTCGAGCCTGGTCCCATCCATCGCCCACAACTGAAACGCTTGAGCGACTCTCACCGTCAGTAGCCCTTCCACTCATGGCAATCGATGTGGAGTCCAGACCATACTCTTCCGTGATCACAATATTGGGAACCGTTGCCTCAATATCTGCTGGTAAGAATCCAACAGCTTCCAAGGTTTCTCTTGCTTGGCTTTGTGTTCGGGAAGTGCGACTCAGTCTCTTTGCCAGCGCTTTCAAGCGAGCAAGTTCTCTGTGGGGCAACGACAATCGCTGCGTTAGCTGGCTACGATGATTCATGTCATGACGCACCTCTTTCTATGCCACAAGCAGTAGACGCCGATTGTCAGGATGGCTAGCCCGGCAAGACCACCACCAACGCCTGCGATAATAGGCACCAGCGGGTCCGAGGTGGATCCGCCGTCTGGTATGGCTGGAGCCAGAGTGGCTAAAGTAGATACGAAAGCTCGAGTGGTTGTGGCAGTGCCTGCTGCACTGACGGTACCTGTTCCAGAAGCCCTACTGGACGAAAGTGGCGAAGCTGAAGCCAGACAGTAGGTTACCAGCAATGGTCTGTTTGCTGCCTGCCACGCCGGAATAGAATCGAGGGCTGATGGAGTGCATGCATTGGCAACACAGTTCGAGAAAGCGGAGACGGCGTTCACGTTGCTTGGCACGGCACCGATGAGTGCGGCTTGTGTGTTGCAGACAGCTGTCAAGGTCCCTGCATCCACTCGAGGCTGCGTTTCTTGTCCGTTCCCGTTGAGACATCCCGTGAAGCAGGTCGGTGCTCGTGCAAGTGCCGCTGCCACGTCTTGACTCATGCTGCTTGTTTCTGATTTTCAAATTGAAGCGTAAATATTTTATTTTACTCAGATCGACCTTTACTTTCGTCATGAAAACGACAGCTTTCGACTTGTGCTTCCAATCTTTGGAGCACCTAATCTACCACTCCGATTCAGCATCTCCTTCGTCTCCTGCCGTGCCCGTTTACTGATTTCATGGTCAAGGCCACGCGGTGTTTCGTCAGTTCGTTCCGGGATCGCCGACGTGTCCAGCTTACTCCCCACACGCGGCAACACGCTCGCAGACCAAGCCTTATTCCCAACAAAATATCGCACAACCACCTGCCCAACAAGCCACAACGCTGCAAGCACAAGATTCAACGCACTGTTCACATGCGTGGGAGTAAAATACTGCCGCATCATCAGAAACAGCGCAACCCCAAACTGCTGCTTCGTTGCGAGAGAATATAAACTCTTCCGCAAGTGAATCGCGTCTTCGATCGTGTGTTGCGTGCTGCCAAGCATGCATTCAAACTCTTCTTGTCGTCGACTGTCGCGAAACGTTCCCATATACAGTCTGCCGAGCCTCACGATACAGTACCACGCCGTGCGACCAAACAAGAACACAAACCAGCTCCTGCTGATTTGCTCCTCATACAGCACGCGCGAAACACCCGTCGACACGTAGGCAAGCGCCCGCCCGTTCTCCACCCACATGCGCTTCACCTTCTCAGCTTCGCCTGGTGGCAGCGTGTCGGTAACTCCAATCGATGCGAGCATATTTTTGAGCACTTCCATTGCAACGTGATATTGCACCACATTCGTCATGTCCACGCAGTCTATCCCATTCACGCGAAACACACCGGTTTGTTTGGATTCAATGACGCTGTGGCCTTCCGCAACGTTCCTTCCCGCTCTCAATTGAACTTCGTTCCATTCCACGACGCGGGTACTCAAAAAGCCTTGCTTTTTCAAAGCAGGGAACAATAGATTCATCAAGTTGGGCATCTCATTGACTGGATCGCGCACCAAACCGGCCTCATCAAATCCCACCAGTCCCACCTGATGCTCCCCCAACTCTACCACTTTTTTGTTGAAAGCACTCTCAAATGCCTCTGCAAGCCTCGCATACTGTTCTTCAGCACCATTGGCAACTCCACTCGGATCCAGCACATGCAAAACTCGTTTCCCTTTCCGCCTATTGACACGATTTGCGCCAATATTACTCTTCAACAAGCTCACCAACGTCACGGGTGCACCATACCGTTCAATCAAATTCGTCAAATGCAGATACAAGGCATTCTCGCTGGTCCGCAATCCGCCTGGATCTCGCGCAACTTCAATCTTGAGCACCTCTCCCAACTCATCGGGTGGACTACTTCGCCAAATGATGGGCGTGCTGCCACGGACTTGGCGGAACGAGAGGCACCGGTTTTGTGTGAGGAGGAGGGATTCGGTTTCGACTTCGATTGCGCTGGAGCCGTATGTGTCTAGGCCGCGAAAGTAGCGGGTTCCTGCGCGTTTGTTGGAGCATCGGGATAGAATTGCGTACGTGTATGTGAGGTTGTTGAGGAGAAAGTCGGTGGAACTGATGTGTCCGAAAATCAGCGGAACAATGAAGGGAAAGAACTCGAGGGTATATAAAGAGCTGAGAAGAAGCCTGCACACATAGAAAAATCGGTCATGTTATCGAACATGGATGCTTCCACTTGATGAATTTTAAAAAAACACCTGTTAAAAACGAAGCGTTCGTCCAACATATCGAAATCTTTCTTCAAATTCGCTTCAACTTTCTCAGCAGCGCTGCTTCTGCTGATATGTCTGAATTCGACATTGCGCGATGAAGCCGCCGCCGCATTCAAATCCATTTCTGCAACCGACTGCCTTGAACTAGTGACATCCATTGCGACAGAAAAATAGAATGAGCCCGAAGTAAGCATGGTTTTAATGTGTTTGAGGATCGTTCGTTCGTGGTCTTCTTCGTCCAGAGTTTGAATGTGGTTTGTTTTGCGGAAGCTGTGGAAAACACAAAAACATATGCCCCAGCATGCCAGATCAATTGCGTGCGTCCTCAGTCGAGGATTTAAGAACTGTATACACTCAACTAGAGAGTTGGTCGGACGTCTTTGATGCGCCAGATTGTTTTTCCCTTCACGAGGGCAGCAATTTCGCGTTGCGAGATGGAAATGACGTACTTTTTGAAGGAAAAGTCAAGCACACCTGTCGAAAATGAGCAAAGTGGAAAAGGAAATGAACCAGAGAAACATCGGTTAGGCGAGAAAGAGTGAAAAAAAAAATGGTGTGCGGGTGGGGCAGAGGTCCACGGCGGGATCTGGAGAAACGGAGCAAAGTAACGCTTACCGACGATTCCATAGCTTTTCTGTTCTTCTAGCACGCGATTGGATGACGGCGAAAATGCATCGTGAAAGTCTGGATTGAAACATGTCAGTCCAACACACAAAAGGGACCTTCAAAACGGCAGCAAAAAGAAACGGAAAAACCAAAACAACAGCTACTCAACGTCCACATCGGATGGCTCCCGTTTTCGTTTCGAAGGTGAGAATGGCGCTGCTGAGGCCTCGAATAGCGGAGAAAATGACCTCCTTCTCTGTCGTGAACTCGACCGACTCTGGACGATGGAAGGCCCGAGTGAGACGTATTGTGCGGCATCATTTGCGACGAAGCTCACCGTCGTCCGCGATTGCCACCATTATTTCAGATTATTCAAGATTATTTTCAGGATTTACTGCCGCCTTTATTTGTTACTTGACTTTACTGATGTGACCTGAAGGGAACCAAAGACACCAAAAACAATTGAAACAGTCCACAGAGGAAACAAACGCGACTCCAGCTTTATCAACAACAGGCAGCCGCGCAAAAGTCCAAGGTTTCACTGACACACATCTCTTTTCAGGCAGCAGCCGTCTTCTTTGGCGGTGCTTTCGAGCTGACGATGGGTGCGCCTGCGGCTGGAGCTACTACCACGCGGCGGTTTCCTTGCGGCGCGTGGGGGTGGACATGTTTTGAGGGCGGGTGAATTCCTGTGTGGCTGATGGGTTTTGCTGGAAGCTCAAGTCGGTGCGCAGAATGAATTCCTGGTGTTCTACTCTTTGGCGCTTCATTCTCCTCCGGGTTGATAAAGACCTGGCACACCTGTACCAGTAACAACCAAAAAATAAGTATTCGCCTCTGCAAAATGCAATGAAAACAGCACCCCCCAATTACCTTGGATGTAGGCATACACTGGCCAAACGCCTCCATCAGTAGACTCTCCTTATCCAGCGCACCGTTCCAGTCTGCTTCGCTGACACGGCCGTCCCTGTCTTCGTCGAGCTTTTTGAGAACAAGATCGACAAGGTCTTTGACGCCGTCCTCATCTTCCTCGGCGCCCTTCACGAGACAGTTTTTGAGCATTTGGAACATTTCTTCCTTGGAAATGTAACGGTCTCCGTTGAGATCATACACGCGGAAGCAGACTGGAAAAACAGCAGTTTTTGTTTGATTTAATATCGTGTCGTTTCTTTGGCTGTGAAACTGAGTTGAACAAGACCCCCTCACATTTCATGCGCTCCTCTCGTCGCCCCTTCAAGAACACAGACATGCCCTTCATAAACTCGTCGTAGGAAATGTAGTTGTCCGCGTCCGTGTCAAAGCAGCGAAACACTGCAACAGCCCCATCTCCATGAGTACAAATGGATAACCTTACGAGCGACAAAACCAAGCCCCTAACCTCGATCCATTAAGAGAGAGTCATCCACGCCGAACGTGTCCGCAAGAAGGTCCCTGAACCGTGACCGATCAATTTTGTCCATCAGCGACGCGAGTTCGGTGAAATGCCGGGTCAGGGTTTCGATTTCGCCGCGGTTGACTGTGTTATCAGAAAAAAAGGGAAAGGAAGGGATGGTTGGAAGTTTGTTACAGCGTGAGTCTGCCGCCTTTCGTTCTCACAGTTGGTGGTCTTCAGTAGGTCATCAACAGACATGCGGGTGGACATATTTGACGCGTGCTTTTTGTTTCTGTAATTTGCGGTAGCTGCTGTAGCGAGCAGAGTGTGAGGCGGCGGTGTCTGGAGAAGGAATAAAGAGAGGACGTTCACGGCAATGTAAATCTCTTGTCGAAGGAAGAAAAATCGGATATGGACATGGACGTGCAAACAAGTGAGACTCAGCAGCATCGCAGCATTGGGTGAGGCACGAAACTGGGAAGAGGTGTCTGCTCAATCGTCAAAGGACAGCAGACGTGCTTATGTGGGGACTAGCCGGGTTCCCATCGGGCTGTCTTTGCTGTTTTACCCCACACTCAGATCGGTAAGAAAAAACAATAAAATTAGAACAAGCTGATCTGACATCCTCAACTACCAGCATGTCCTCCTACACCGTCATCAACGCCTCCGTCTTCTCCGGCTGCGTGCTGCTCATCGTGTCGTACCATCTATGGCTGGCATCCGTCGTGCGAAGGAACCCAGAGAAGACTGTATACGGTGTCAACTCCCTTGGAAGGTTCTCTCATCCCTTTTCCAACTGAATCCCATCCGATTGCTCATCTATGACCGCTCCCAACAGGCGGGCCTGGGTTGCTGCCATGATACGGGGCAAGAAAGACATTCTGGCAGGTTTTGCTTGAACACGAAATTCTTATCAGTTCGCCGAAAATGCACTGACTGGACACACCTTCGCATTTATGCAAACGAACTAGTCCAATCGTTGCGAAACCTTATCATGGTATCCTCCATCCTGGCGTCAACATGCGTGGTCATTATACTTGGGATCATTGCATTCTTGGCAACAGTGATATCACGGCCGGAGGCTGTCGATCGCAGCAAGAACCCCCTCGGAGGAGAATTTGGATTCTTTTTGGATCAGTTGTTTGGGGCAAAGGTGTGCGATCGATTTTCTTGTTTGGCATTGCTTGCCAGCCAAATTTTAATATCATGTCCCTGTCTTTATGATCTCAACAGATAATGGGTCTTTTGGTGGTCTTTTGCTCTGCCTTCTTTTGCTTTGCCCAATCCATGCGCTTCTACAACCACGTCGGTATGGTCATCAACATCAACGAGTCTGCAGAAGAAATCGAAGTAAATATGCATTTGAACCCACAAGCCTCTGACGATGAATTGGACGAATCGCACGACCACGAAGTAGAAGACTCCCGCAGCAGACAAGGCCCTATGCAACAGCAACCCCGACTATCGTCAACACTGCATCCCAACTCATCACCCGTAATCTCATCGCGTGCAAAAAGGGCCGATCCTGCTGCACGCGCACTACGTAAACGTGCGCGACAATTGGCAGCTTGTGCGCTTGTGGCCAATGTGGATTTTGTTGCGCGGTTGTTGAATCGTGGCAGCATGTACTACACATTTGGTATGCGTGGGTATTACTTTAGTTTCCCCATCATGGCGTATCTGTGGGGACCTTGGTCGCTTCTTGCGGCGACGATTTTGCTTGCGTTTACGCTGAGAGTTGTGGATTTCAATTCGGATGTGATGTCTCCTGGATACGGAGGAGCGGGTATGAAGCGACGTAGTGAAGATCTGGAGGAGCAAGGAGCGACAGTTAACGAGGCTGTGCATTTATCTGGACTGGGAATTACAAGCAACAGCCGACGTCGGGAAGGAGCAAAGGAGGATATCGTGGCAGTGTGACACTGCTTTGTCTGCATTTGGTGTATTGGTGCATTTTAGCTTGGACTTTACGGCGTCTCATAAATATTTGAAATGAGACATCTTTTACGGCGAAAGCTGCCGCACTGGCCGCTGTGTTTGCCGCTTGGAAAATGGGAAATTATTTGTATTGGCCAAAGCGGCAGCGGGGAAAGCCCGATCGCCGCCAGCAAACGTACTTAAGAGCTCGCTGTCAAACACGCTAGAAAACAACAACAACGCTTAGAACAAGACATGCCCGACAACGCAACCGCAGGAGTCTACATTGGTTTTGCCGCCGCAATCGTTCTCGTGAGCTTAGGCGGCATCTCGGTCGCTCTTTGGCGCCGTCACAAGAACGGAGGCCACTTTGTCATGGAGCCGGCCGTGGAGGATTCAGTTGAAGTCGAGTTTAACCAACGAATGGCTGCGATCGATAAGAAGGTGGCCGACAAGCGGCGACAGAGGTAAATGACAGCCCCACGCCCACTCCAGTGCTGGACATCTCCCGATACTTAACGCTCTCCCATTCTTGGGGTTCCCTATAGATCCTTGCAAAGCGGAACAAACGAGGCTGACGAATCCGGTGCTGCTGCAACTGCTGTGTCTGCATCCAAAGAAGTCGCGTGAACAATCAAAGCCATTGATCTCATCTACCATCCGTCACAGTCACAACATTGAAAATAGCAAGCTAAGCTGGAGGAGTTGGGATATTTAGAAAGTGGGCGAAATGCGAATAAAAGGAGAAGCTGAGATGAACACGCCAAAATAATCCGATAAATATCGTCGAAAAAATGAAATGCGGCCAAGCAGACACAACTGCTCGACGCATACACTTTTCAACATTCGCAGCAGGCCTGCTTCTTGGATTGTCGTTGGGATCTGGCTGGACGGGTCTCAAGCCGTGGATGGAAGACGGCGCCGCATGCGGTTGCCCTCGGATGGCACTTCCGGTTATTCCGGCTCTTTCCTTCCAGCCACACCAACCCAAACCCGAATACGAAAGACATAAACACAATGAAACTCACAGCCACAGTCACGGGTGAGAGAATCTCACACTGCCATTCCGGACTAAACTCACCGACCTTCTCACCAACTCACAGCACAGGTCTCGATACAATCCCGCTCGTGCGCATCGGTCCAAATCTTCGCCGGTTCAATTCAACGTCGGCAGAAAACGAAATCGAACGCGTGTCCACTCTGTTGCGCAAAAGCGGAGACTCGTTCAACGCGTCGCTCGCAACTCTTTTCACAAACTGTTGGCCAAACACGCTTGATACAACCGTCTTGCACTTTTCAGACAACTGGGACAATTTGGACGCTTTTGTTATTACGGGCGATATTGCTGCAATGTGGCTGAGAGACTCTACGAACCAGGTTTGCTGAGGATACACATCCACTCATCGAGTTTCTCCTTTCTAAGCAGCCCTCGCCTACACTAGGTAGCACCTTACCTTCATTTGCTTTCGAAAACCGAGCCAGGCCAAGAGAAGATGATTCAACTGTTTCTTGGCGTCATTCTCCGTCAAGCCAAAAGCATCAATATCTTTCCATATGCAAACGCGTTCCTGTACAATTCTTCAGATGCACCTGGTTGGCCGAGTGACAAGGTTCGCAACGATGAAAGATATCGAAGTTTCGACAAGGTTAAAATAGTATCATTAGGTTCATCCCCAAATCCCAACCAACGCCGAAATCCCCACTCACGAAGCAAAATACGAGCTTGACTCTCTATGTGCCTTTTTGAAAATCTCCAACCGCGTCTTTGAAAGCTTGTCTCCATCAACAAAACACCATGCATTGCGGTACATTGAAGACCCGACATGGATCAAAGCCGTGCAAACAGTCATTGATACAATGCGCATTCAACAAACTGGCACTCTCGAAGAACTCGGGAAACCCGCATACAAGTTTCAAAGAATGACAGATACGGCAACAGAAACTTTGCTGTTGGGAGGAATCGGTGTGCCTGCGAAACGCGTGGGTCTCATTAAATCGCAGTTTCGAGTAAAGTTTTTCTTTTTTTTTGTTTTCTTTCCATGCAGTCGTTTTGATTTGCGCTTGAATTTAAAATTTGATTCTCTGTTTTAGCCCAGTGACGATGCCGCCACGCTGCCGTTCAATATTGCGTCTAATGCAATGGCCACGGTGGAATTGGAGCGCTTGGCCAAGAACTTGCGCAAGGTGGATTGCCATTTAAAGGTTGCAGAGTTAGCTGAAGATCTTGCAAAAGAGGTGCCATCTCGCCCCCCCACGAATACGTTCAAATTTCAAAAATACCCATGAAATTCACGCGGAATCCTCCAGGTGCGTGCGGCAATCAATGAGTACGGAATCATTCAGCATCCGAAATATGGAGAAATATTTGCCTACGAAGTGGACGGATACGGATCGCATTATCTGATGGACGATGCAAACGTGCCCAGTCTGTTGTCACTTCCGTACTTGGGTTTTATTGACTCTGACGACTCGTTGTATCTGCGCACGCGCAAGTTTATACTGAGTGACGCGAATCCGTACTTTTTCGCTGGAAGTGCGGGAAATGGCGTTGGTGGGCCGCATTGTGGGCTTGGAATGATCTGGCCAATGAGTATCATTATGAGGGTGCAGCATCGTTACTTTTTTTGCGAGCACTGAAATCAAGGCCAACTCACGTCACCAAAAAACAAACAGGGCCTCACTTCCACTTCCAAGGCGGAACAGAAAGTTTGCTTGGACATGCTTTTGTCGAGCGCAACTAGCACGGGGTTCATGCATGAGTCCTTTTGGAAGGATGACGTTGAAGATTTTACAAGGCACCATTTTGCATGGGCAAACGCGTTGCTCGGTGAATTTGTTCTCAAGTATGTGAGATAGTGGGGGTTTTATTGTTTATATGTTTACCAACAAAATTACGAATTTGGTGTGCAACGGAACTTTATTTCATTCACCCGAAGTAGGAGATAGATGACACGCAGAAAAGCATGACGCAAAACATCGCTTTAAGCATCAGGAGACACCTCCAAGTCTGGTCCATTCCAAAGAGGAACAACCTGCGTAGGGTTGATTTGAATGTGCGACATGTAATAGTGGCGCTTAATGTGCACCATATCAACCGACTCCTTAATCCCACGCATCTGATAAATACGTCTCGCCCATCTCAAAATCGCCGGATAATCATGCGAGATGGTTCTCAAGTTACACTTGAAGTGACCGTGGTAGACTGGATCAAATCGGACAATTGTGGTAAACAAGCGGACATCGGCTTCGGTGAATTTGTTGTCGACGAGGTACGTGTTTTTCGCGAGGATGGCTTCTACGCGGTCGAGGCCTTCAAACAGG
The DNA here is from genome assembly GCA_025435555.1 of Chytriomyces cf. hyalinus JEL632. NCBI lineage: Eukaryota > Fungi > Chytridiomycota > Chytridiomycetes > Chytridiales > Chytriomycetaceae > Chytriomyces > Chytriomyces cf. hyalinus JEL632. The sequence continues at coordinate 147,010 of JAIWWG010000068.1, read as the reverse complement.
ATTGCCACGTTGCGGGCGTAGGTTTCTTGAGTGGTGGCGAAGCCGGATTTGTAGACGCCGTTGTTGATTTGGTCGTAGATCCATTCGTTGGTTGCGTCAATGTTTGCGGCAGTGGCTGTTGGGTAGAGATCAAGTTCTGGGTTGCTTGAGCTGGTGATGTTTGTTTTCATCAGATGTGTGAATGCAAGTTAAAAACGCGGGGGGGTCCAGAAGTACTCACAACTGGTTAAACTCCTTGTTCAGAATACGAATAATTTCAGAGCTTTCGTTGTTGACAATGGTCTGCTCCTTCGTGTCCCAAAGAACAGGGACCGTGAAACGACCAGAGTACTCTGGGTTCGCTTTGAAGTAAATCTCCTTGATGTACTTGGCGTTGCTGCGATAAAAAAAAACATGGAATAAGACACGGGACATTGCGCGGTTAACACCACCCCACACACAAAGAACACTCACTTGAGGTTGTCGGGGATACAGCCGGGCGTCTGTTCAGCCGAGCTAAAGTGCCATCCATCCTTTGTCATCAAGTAGTCCACGACAGAGACTCCAATGTGGCTCTCGAGGCCTTTCAACGCACGAACAATGAGCGTTCTGTGTGCCCATGGGCTGAAATAACATAAAAAAGATGCGATCCAGCGGGTGAGCAAAACAAGATGCAAAAATATAATCCGAAGTGTTCCGTACCACGCAAGAGACACGTAAAGATGGTAACGGCCACTCTCGGGGGCGAAACGGGTGCCTGGAGCAATGGTCTCTCTGAATGAGGAGACTTGGCGTTTGAACTCGCCGTCGGCGCCAGCCCATTTGTAGAGCTTGGCGGTAGCATCGGTGGCAGCGGTGGTGGTGGTGGTGGACATTCGGAATGGAGTGTTGCGTAAAATAAGAGGGACGAAAGTTCGGGGAACGTGTTGAAATATCATTTTTGGGCATTTGAAATGGGAGACAACAAGCATTCGAATTGCCCTTCACGCGTTCAAAAGACCACGACAGCAAGCACTAAAACAACTCAGGCTGCAACGGCAAATTCATCGGGGAAAAAACTAGGCAGAGAAGGACCTCTCGGATTCTTTTTGGATTTATTTTTTTAAATTCTGGCACGACTGCTGAGCTTTGGAAAACGCATGTAACGAATTATGAAAGAGGGAACAGAAAAGCTCTGGTTCGTGCGTCACCGCGGGATCACAGTTTTTTGCGTGGTGAATAAATCATGGAATAATTTACGTCACTCTGTCTTGTTCTCTCTTTTTCAATATGCTCAATATGCTTGCTCCTCAACTCCGTGTCAACTGTGTTTGCTTCTATTCTTGATGCATTCATTCGCTGTTGCACCACCGTAGAATGCAACCCTACGTTTGTTTTCAAATCTGTCAACTAAAGCATCGAGCGACGGCCTTTCTTTTTGGAGGAAATGTCTTCGAAGCCGTGTCTTTTTACACGACAACAAACACCGACCCGTTCAATCCTCGAGGATGAATCTTTACTGAGCCATCAACTGCAGAAGAAAGCAACATCACACTGCCACGCTCCAATCCTTTGCACCTTCTCGACGTCGGTTACTTGTGATCCCCAGTCCAGACAGATCGTTCGCCGTCGCTCCTTGCTCCTCCAAGTCATCACTGCGTCGCTTCATACCCGCTCCTCCATATCCTGGTGACACCACATCCGCATTGAAATCCACCACTCTCAAAGTAAACATGAGCAAAACCGTTGCCACAAGTAGCGACCAAGGTCCCCACAGATACGCCATGATGGGAAAACTAAAGTAATACCCACGCATACCAAACGTATAGTACATGCTACCACGGTTCAACAACCGCGCCACAAAATCCACATTGGCTACAAGCGCACAAGCTGCCAAGTGTCGGGCACGTTTACGTCGGGCACGTGCAGCTGGATCAGCTTTTTTCGTTCGCGACGAGATTACGGGGGATGAGTTGGGATGCAGTGTGGCGGAGTGTCGGGGTTGCTGTGGCATGGGGACTTGAGTGCTGCGGGAGTCTGCTGTTGCCATGTCTGTTTCGTGGAAATGCAGATCGCTGGAATCGTCTTCAGAGACGTGTGGGCTTAGATGCATGCTTTCTTCAAGCTCTTCGGCGGATATGTTGATGTTGATGACCATACCGACGTGGTTGTAGAAGCGCATGGATTGGGCAAAGCAAAAGAAGGATGCACAAAAGACCACCAAAAGGCCCATCACCTGGTGGATAGCACACAAGACTCAACAAGAGTTGCGGGTAAAAATCCAACAAAAATCCAAGGCTATACCTTTGCTCCAAACAAATGGTCTAAAAAGAACCCAAACTGGCTGCCGAGGGGGTTCTTGTCACTGTCAACCGACTCGGGTCGTGAAATCACTGTGGCCAAGAACGCAATGATCCCCAGCATGATGATGACGCATGTTGATGCCAGGATGGAGGCCGCCATGATGAGGTTTCGCAGCGATTGTACTGTTTTTGTTTTCGTGCCAACCCACCCAACATTTCGTTAGTGTGTGTGTGTGTGTGTGTGTGCAAAAAAAACGTCGTTGTTGACAAGTACGCAAACAAACCTGCCAAAATATCCTTCTTTCCACGCATGATGGCAGCAACCCAGGCCTTCCTGTACCAGAACTAAAATTCAGTAAACGAAGCATTGTCAAATCGGCACTGATCGGGAGCGGACCTTCCGTGCGAGTTGACGCCGTAAACAGTCTTCTCCGGGTTCCTGCGAACGACGGATGCCAGCCACAGATGGTAGGAGAGGACGAGCAGCACGCAGACGGAGAAGACGGATGCGTTGACGACGGTGTAAGAGTCCATGCTGGCTGGTTGCTGTTGGGGATGGGTGATGCCTGATGCAGGTGGTTGGGTTTAAGAGTCTTTTTTATGCCTCGTGGAAAATATCATGTGATTGATTTCTTTCCTAAGTCCCGGTCCGACCCGGTCCTTCTTCCCGGCATTGCTCTCGTTGTGGACATTCTCGGACAAGATACGCCGTCCAGTCCAAGGGCAAAGGGACTCTTTATTTCATGTCTCCTTACTCCACCTTCTTGGACACCTTGGCCATCCGCGCATGGTACTGGCTCTCCAACTCCGCGTCCGTTGGCGTGGTTCCAAACATCCAGTCGCAAATTCCAAGACTCGTTCCATAACAAAAGTTGAACTTCATGTGGTGGTAGTCGTGCGCCAGACTTGGCTCGAATCCGGGGACAAGGTAACCGGAATGCACGCAAGCCGTGTTGATGATTCCCTGAGTATCTTCAATTAGCTTTGTAGGGAGAGGGTGGTGGATGGAAAAGATCAAAGTTGCTGGTACCATAATGGTGAAACAGAATGCGACCAAAATGTGGCTGCGGAGTATGAATGGACCCACAGCAATAGGCAGCACGTTTGCAACAACGTGTTCCAAAGGGTGTGCATATGTCGAAGCAATGGCCATGGGAGCAGTGAACTCATGCTGCAGAGGGCGTCAGTCAGTATCAACGCGTGCCCGCCGCCCCCTTTTCCTTTCCCCCACTCACATGAATTTTGTGGAAATGCTTGTAGATGGACGGATGATGGAAAAGATAATGCGCGCCGTAAAAGCCAAACTCGGTGATGAGTCCACAGCCAGCAACGTCGCGCAGGAAGATGGCTGTCGATGGAAACTCGTCCACAGATACTTTGAGTTGGAGCGGGCTGAACGACCCGGCATATGCTAAGCAGGCATTTAGGATCACCGAGTTGAAGAGCACGCGTGGCAGTGCCTTTTGGTACATTGCGTATGTGACTGGAACTGCTGGCTGGACCTGTTTTGAATAATAAACACAGCGTAGGTCAGCATAAGATTCGCGGGGAGAGAAATCAATATTTCTTCACGGGGCACCTTTGTATCTGTAATTGCGGCGGGTTTCTGGGACATGTCTATCACGAAGAAGATGAAGTACATGATCCAGGTGATGCCAAAGCCAACGGCGTAGGTCCCCCATGTTTGAATCTGGCATCAGACGTTAGCAGGAGAAGAGGGTGAGACAGCCCAGCGCACCTGTGCCGTTGAGAAGCGCTGCAGGACATGCTCTTGCCAGAGGGCCCTGCCCCAGTCTGAGTTGATGATGAGGACAAAGTTGGCGAGGATCAGACCCTGGCCAATGTTTTCAGTGAACGAGAATCCCATTTTGAACCCAGACCCAGTTTTTGACTCCTCGGCTTTTATTGCCCTCCGCTTCGTCTTATTTTTCCGCCGATTTTTTCGTATAATTTTTGCGCGTATTTTGAATTCGGTGGCTCCTGTCAAAGCAAAGCGTGGGAAGTCAACGCATAAAAAGGGCACAACACTGCGCATGCGCGTTTCTTGTCTCTCGTTCAGGACGACAATGCAACTCGCTTTTATTCGTCGTCGTCCTCATCAACTTCATCCGCGCGTGCAGCTGTGCGTCGATAACCGCCTCGCTCCGCCATACGCAAGCCTCTATCGACAACAGAACTTGCCTGACTCGCACCAACTCCATAGTAATGGTGATGCATTTGCGCTGCCCCTGCCGCCACCCCAAATTGCGGCATCCCCACAGCTGGATTGCTCATGATACTTCCATTTATTGCGTGTCCTCCTTGATACGGAGATGCATTGTGGTTGTGTTGAGGGTAGCTAGTGAAGCCTTGATGGGCGGGTGTGTGATGGCTTCCCGGTTGGAGATGTGATAGGTGTGGTGGAAGCGTTTTGAGATTGTCAAACGTGGGTGCTGTAAAATAGAGGTACAGGGTTCCAAAAAACAGGATCGATCCAAACACCTGCGCGCGCAAGAAGGGGGAGAGCAAAAAAAGAGTTCCATTGGAGAAAAATAACCAGTCAATCCCATGTATAACATGCGCGCGAAATTCAAAAAGGTCGTACCATGGTTTTGATGCTGAGCGGCTCGAAAAGCCGATTCAGCACCTCCGCAACTGCCTCTGCGCCCACTTTTAGTCTTCCAACTTCGTGCGGATCGCGCGTCATACACAGCTCCCACTCTGAGCACATTTGCTGCATTGCTGGAAGCCGAGATTCTGGTGGAGAGCATCTGTTTGCAAGATATAATTTGCTGCAATCGTGCACTTGTTGGATAATTTCTGCAAAAAAGAGAGTAAGATCGGAGAGTCAGACTGTCTTTGAAAACAAAAGAGTAAAAAACCTGAGGAATATTCGACGGCCTTCATGTCCAGGTCGTGTTTCACAGTCAGAATAAACTGCACAATGAAATATACCGACAGCGCCATCGTAAAGAGGGTGAATGCAAGGCGCAAATATCTATTGAGATAATTGGAAAGGGAGTGAGAAATTGAAAATGGCATGTGAACAAAAGGAAACCTGCAAACCCCATGATGATGTAAGGTAGCAGCAGATGATTTGACTGGTACGAATTCGTGTTATTGCTTGGCGTATTTGAGTTGGAAGTTGATTTGAAAAAACGGCTGTTGCTGTCATTTGGGCTCGCACCACGGCCCTTGCCGTCCAAAACAGTTGGCTCTTCTAGCAGGTTTGCGAGCTCTTGTCTTGCTTTACTTGGACGTGCGCTTTTCGATGCAGGTTTTGCGGGTTCCGTCGCTTTCGGCTTCGGTTTGAGTTCTTTCGAGAGCAAGGTGTTGGCTGTGGTTGCGGCTTCGCTCATGGAAACTTCCTTGTCGACAGGGATCGTGCTCCTCTGTTCCGTCCATCCGTTAAAGTCGCTGTCGACATCCATCGGCGCGTACTTGTCTCTGCGATGCATTTTGCGTGCGCTTGTGTCCGTTTCTTTTTTCTTTCAATATTTATTTACTGAAAATGTTTTATGGAAAACGCGGTCTGAGTTGCGCTTTATTCGAGATTATGAACAACAGGTTTCGGCACTTGGCTCCGTTTAGAAAAGCGTTGCTCTTCAGAGAAAAATAGGTGAAAAACAAGAAAATGACGCAAAGCAGTCACGGCTCAGTCCCGCCCCACTTTTGCTTAAACATCCAACTCTCGCCAACAACCTTCTTTCCCATCGAATGTGCGCTCCTGAACCACCGCCCTGCCTCTAATTTATCTGGGTCCAGCTCACCGCGGACGAATGTTTTGAACCAGGACTTGTCGTGGTATCGTTTCATGTGTATTAAGCCAAGCTCATACATGGAATCAACATCGCCTGTGTTTGTAAAGTGTCCATATATTTTAAGGTGGATGAAGAAGGTGTGCATGAGGAAAAGTTTACCAAGTGCCGCAGCGGCTTTATAAAAATAAATGGCGGCCGGGAGGCTTTTGGGTATCCCCCATCCTTGGTGAAAACTGACAGCGATTTCAAACAGAGGCAACGGTAGAATCCACATGGCTGCATCAACGTTTTTAAAACAGCGCAAAGAAGGTTACGACAACGCCAACCCATCTTCAGTCCCCAAAAGCATCCATACCTTCATCGTAACCGTACTCGCCTTTCAGCAACGAGCCGTAGGATGAAAACCCCAGAACCGAATGCTGCCGAATGCTCACTGCGCTCGGTGCAAAAGAACTCAACATGGATATTCCGAGGTTCGGAGTTCCGGTCGATGTTACTGCTATTCGAGATTGCCTCAACTGCTCCTGTCTCATTTGCTCCTGTTTCAAATCGTACAGTGCTGGTATCGTGAGTAGAGTTCTTTCACATGAACTTAGGATGTCGAGGAATGCTGTTGGGTTTTTTGGCAAGTTATCGAAAACGATGGATGTGAGATACGGTTTTGCATTCAAAAGAGGGGTTCGTACCTTGATTTTGGTCCTCGCGGATTCCCCATCCATGTCGGCGGACAAGTCCTAGCAGGTAGAGCCCAAGAGGATGCCCATTTTCATCTTCTGCTGCTTTGTGCAAGTAGTACGCACTCAAATCGTACTTTTCATTTTCATGGTAGTGTAGAGCAAGGCTCAAAAAGTCGGACGGATCTTTTCCCTCGGGTGGGTCTGGCGCTTTGAAATCGTCGGTAAGGTTGTTTCTCGAATCTTCTGTCGATAGCACGCAAAACCGGGTGGTATCGAATAAATTGGAAAACGCTGGAATGAACCTCTGGGCGCGAAGAGTGAGCATAGAGAATCTTTTTGCTCGCAAGAGCAGTAAAAAAACGCACCTTTCGATTCTCTGCGTCGGTTTGAGGGGGCTGAAACACTTCATCAGACAAGTCAAATAGTTGAAAGTTCATGCTTCGGAATGCTTTGGGATTCTCAGCATAAATGCTTGAATTTGTTCGCGCAGTCGATATTCTCGAAAAGATTTCGCGCACATCGATTGCCTGCATTTCGGGATGCGTACTTTTCGTCATGACGCGCTGGAGAACGCCATACTTTCCATCTGACGGCTCGCACACAAAGACAGAAGCTGCGCTCATCTTGCTGCTCCCTCCACCTTCAGCATTAAGAAATCCACTGGTGCTTCCAAAAGGGCTTGGCCGGTGTCTTTGATAATTTGTGATGCTGCTCCGCCCTTGCTTCACAGACTGCCGCGTCGATAATTTGAAATCAGAAGTGTTTAGACCGGAACTGATTGGACTTGCGGCAGTTGATTGTTGCTCCCCCCTTGTGGATTCCTGGGATCTCGGTTTGTTGAGCGATGGCGCGCCGATACTCAGCTGCCCGGTTTCGAAGGTTTCGAGCGGAGACGAGCTCGGGCTCTGGTCTTCTGCCAGTAAGCTTCCGAATGTTGCCGCGGCAATGGAAACATTTGATGATTCGAACGGTCGGTGGCCGTTGTGACGGGCTTTTTCCATGCGCGTCCAGCTGATGCGCCGTTTAGATGATGGATCTTCACCAGAACCATCGTTGCCCTCTGCTGGCTTACGCACAACCACTGTTTGAACACTTCGAAGTAGCACAGGTTCAGTCCCGGAAGAGCGAGTCTGCGGTAGAGTTCCTGTCACTGTTTTTGAGGCAAATGAAGGATCTCCCACTGCTGGATTCGGTATTCGAGGCTCTGGCACGGACGCGTTTACCCAAGCCTCAACGGTAGAGGCTTTGGGATAATCTGCTGGCAATAGGATTGGATCTCGTTGATAGAAACCATCTTTGTGGAGCGTCATCTGTGGGCTCGTTATACGCGGTGTGCCGGCGTTGCCCTCCATCGAGGTGTCGCTGCTGCTGTTATTCCGGCTCGAGGTCAGCGATCCCGAAGACTGTTTAGTTCTTTGTTGGGCGGCTGCTTTCTCTGATATGCTTGTGATGGTGGGAGTTCTCATGTGTTGGTTGGCTGGGAAGGAGACTGAGAAAAAATTTCAAGTGTGGGGTGCAATGTAAATCAACTAAATCTGCGTGTTCTGGGGCAGAGAGTGCGGGTCCTTCTCGCACCAGCACCAGCACCGGCAGCACTCCTGGCACAGCGAATGCGGTTCACAAAAGTCTATTTAGCTGCCATACGACACACAGTAAACTGCCATGTTTTTCCCTTGAAAATCCAGAAACTTTGTGCACACGTTTCCATCGGGAAGCTTTTCTTTGATCCATTGCACGAGATCCAAAGTCGTGCATACGTGTTTGCCATCCCTCAATTTCCGTTCAGGAAAATCATCCTTAAACACACAGCACGGAACTACTACAAAAGGAATTTTGGCTGCGATTCCAGCCTCCACGATCGCGCCTGTTGCTTGGTCGGGATGCAGACCAACAATCAGGGAAGCCTGTGAAAGTTCTGTGGGCATAGAATCGGGCTTAAAGTATTGTCGGATGTAATTGAATGGAAGCTGACGCGAAGTCTGATCTGGCTCCGTGTCAAGTATAGTTTGAGTTGAAGTCGAAAGTTGCTGATCTTCCGTTTCGTGGTTAAATTCGTCATCGTCATCTTGCTCGTTGTCCTCATTCCCGTTCTCTTCGACGGTTTCTTCCTCATTTTGAATCGTTCCAATTCCATTTTCTTGATTCTGTTGTCTTTGCCGCCTTTTTTTGATCCATTTTTTGCAAGCGGCACCCATTGAAAAGGGTCGTGAATCAATAACAGTGCACTTATTGACTCCTACATCCATCAGTTCCATACTCAAGCGCCCACTACCTCCCGCAATGTCGAAGACGCCAGACCCGGGCCGATTCAGCACGTCCAGTCCAAATTCCGAAACTAACCATTTCGCAAATACGGATGCACGCGCAGAGTGATGCTGTTTCATGGACATTGGAGTTGGATCGGGCCAGTCGAGGGCTGCATTTTCGTACCGTTTTAAACGTTTCTTTTTTTTTTTTTTTTCTTTGGTTGGTTGGTTGCAAAATATGGTTCAGAGCATGGTGCCCTCACCTCTTTTAGCCATTGTTTGCGAATATTGGGAATATCCAGAACAGGTGGATGCATGAATGGACAGGTCGGGCCAACAGGGCATTTTCCCCCAGAGTTGATCCAATATTTACAGAATTCGGCCGAAACAGGCGCAACAGTTTCTTCAGGCGCAGTGGGCATCACTGCGCGGACTGGCATTTCCGGCTCGAATCCACGACCAATAAACGGCTTCAACACTACACATTCGGCCAAAGCAGTTATACGGGCCTCGCGCAATAGGATTGATGGACTTTCTGTACATGGATCGAGCCAGGCTGGGTTTGAGTTTGCGACGGGAGCTGCTGAGGAAGTGGTTGTGTCTTGGATCGCTTGTTGCACCATTTCAACTCTCCCGCTAATCTGGACAACGTCCCCGAGTCTGATGCGGCCCTTTTTGTATGAGGATACACTGGCGCTGGGAAGATTGGTGGCATGGACAACGGTGGTAATCTTGCAGCAGCAGCTGCATGGTTGCGGTGGTTCGATAGGCGCAGTCGCGGGTTCAGTTGCAGGAATGGATTCGGCGACTTCGTTTGATGCCAGAGTTCCCATTCGAATGTCGACAAACATCAGTTGGGCGCTGCGACTGCGCATGCGAACGACTTGTCCAATCAGCGTCACGAGATCCAGCTGGTGTGGCGCTGCCTCGGGATCCAGCGCATGCGTTTTGCGGAATCGATGGACTTGTTGCATTTGTTTTTCAAAAAGATTATAAGTACGCTTTATTGACGCTGTCAGACATGTTTTTTCGCAAGCATGGGCGCCTCCGCTTCTTCATCGGACGTGATGTCAAAGTGCCGGTCCATGATGTACTCCATGTCATCTTGCAGCTTGTGGCAGAAATAGTCCAGCGGCAAATCATTCTAAGTGGCGCTTGAGAAAAGACATTCGAGACTTTTGATTCAGGCCTTACCTCGTCCGTTCCAAAGGGTTCCGCAATTTCGCCCGCGATTGCATCAATGCCAAAGAACGTTAAGCTCATGGCAAATGTGGCCAAAATCATGGCCCACCCCATGCTCTTGACCAGCTGGAATGGCAGAAACGTGAAATAGAGCAACAACACGTGCTTGATATGCACTTCATACGTCGTCGGCACTGGGAAATACAGGATTTGTTCAAACTTTGTGACGCTATCGATCGCGTTGCTTATGGCGCTCATTACTGCACTGCTGTCCTCTGGCACTAAATCGCCCGATTGCCTCTGTCGACGCACGTATTGATTTATCTGATGAAGTATATCCAGCGGTACATTGATCATGCTTCCCGTAGGTGGTCTGTGCGAGGCTTTTGCAAAACCGTGTCCAAGGAAATTGCGCGCAATATTTGCACCACTTGCTCGTCCCACTGCGTACCTTGTGACGCTATTTCGAAGGGAGCCCCCTACGCTTCCTCCGGTATTGCTGGTTGTATAATTCCACGCCGCGTCATTCTCCACTATCGAACAGCGTGTCTTGATTTTTCGTGGCTCTTGAAACACGTCCCTGTCTTGAAGTATCTTGACAGAACCGCGTTTCTGCCCAGTAGCACTCGCATCTTCTTTGCTCCTTGATAGCCGTGATAAACCAGACAATCCACCCAACGCCTCCGAAGCAACCGCCGCTGCCCGTGTTTTCTTGTTTGATTTCGAGATGTTGCTTCCGGAAAGACGATAAGGATCCGTTGTTTCCATTGCTATCGTGGGCTCCGCCTTAAATGTCATTCCTTCGTCCATACTTGAAAACAAACTTGGTAGACTTGACGTCAACGGAGACATCATTGAATTCGCATCCACAGCTCCTCTTCCTCTCGTTGGTGTGGTCCCAGCTGACACAGAACCAACACCGCCGTTTGTTGAAGTGCTTCCGTTCAAGGCGCCGATCGCGCCAGATGCAGAACTTCTTCGACGCAGTCTTGGGGATTGAACCCCAGTTCCGCCTTTGATATAATCGTCCGGCAGTAATCGCAAGAGATCGTTGAAATTGTATGGATCGGCACCGCGAAGCGCGTGTTTCGTTGCCACTGCTGTTGCGAGTAGAAGCTGCATTATGCAGTACTTTTCTAAAGACGCAACATTGTCACGGGGTGTGATGCTGTTCCAGATGAGGCGAGAACAGTTCCGGATCTGTATTATTTTGCAGTTTCGAAAGAGTTAGTTGCAGCGGGCGGCAGGAGATTTTGAGAGAGGCGATGAGTAAGTTATTTCGTGTTTGAATTGAATTTCAAATGTTCACCTGCGCGGCGAGATGGGTCCATAGTTGCGAGCCTTGGTTGTAACGTTCGAAACTTCGATTTGTTCGAAAAGCGAGCAACATCGCGATTGCTGAGCCCATCATGGAGATCATGCTGCCATGAGAAGGCGGATGAGTGCCAGTGGGAAATGGGACGGGCTGAAGGAGGAAAACGGAGGAAGCAGCGAAACAAGTCAACTCACCGGTCATCCAAATTCACGGGCAGTTTATATACAATAAACAGCACCGCAACAACCACCGACTCTGCGACGACAATCAGAACCACTGGAGCAATGGACGGCAGCACAGTGCCTCTTAGTCGCAGACTCAGGGCCAGCTGCTCTACGTAAGAGTGAGACTCGTTGCGGTAGACGGGGTTGTGGACGGCGTCCTTGCTGATGTACTGGTCGGTGAGCGCTCGAGGCTTTCGCGTCTTTGCCTTTGTTTGCTTTAAGCGTGCGCCGCGGTTCATCGTGTCGGGTAATATATTTTAGCTACTCTTTTTAACGGAAGACGAAGGATCTTTTTCAATTCCGGCGCCAATTCACACGAACCATGGTCTTGTCCGTTGCAAATCCCGTCAAAAGTGGCGAGCCAAGATTCGTGGCTCCAACGCACCTGAAGCCCTCCGTGCCTGCAGACTACCCGCTCCAGTCTCTGGACCACGATCAGCTGCAGACCCTCAGCCTCTTCAAAGGGACGCATCTGCCCCAGATCAAGGCATCCCTCACTGGTGTACCACTTGGGAACGAAGACGAATGGGTAAATGATGAGATCCTTGTCATGTTCCTGAAAGCGACCAAATGGGATCTTGCCGCTAGCGTCACCCGTCTCACAACGACCATGCAGTGGAGGAGAGATTTCCGCCCAACAGAACTGGACACAACGAGTATGGATCCCAACTGCGCAATTGGTAGTCAAATTCTGCATGGCTTTGACAGAATGGGCAGACCCATCATGTGCTCGTACCCTCGGCTTGGATCAAAGCACAAGGACGGAGACGCTTCAGTCAAGTACTCGCTCTACTTGATTGAGAAGGCAATCAAGATGATGCCGAAGGGTAGTCCCTTGTTCCTGCTTCTTCTGCTTCGCTCGGCTAACTCCTTTGGTCTTTAGGCGTCACGCAAATCTTGGTGCTCACAGATTTCACGGGATCCACCCTGTTCAACGGATTCCCACCGTCGGTATCGATCAAGTTTATGAACCTATTGGCGTGAGTGGGCATAGTTTACTCTTTGGCCGGGGCCTGAAATCTTCGGTGTGACGGATGTTTTTTTTTGAACAGGACGCATTATCCTGAACGACTCGGAAAAATGATCAACTACAAACCATCATGGTACCTGTCATTTCTGTTCTCCGTGTTGGGCCCATTCATGGACCCTGACACGAAAAAGAAACTCGTCTTCATTTCTGGCAAAGAAGCTGCCGGCAAAAAAGAGTATTCGGCGTCTCCTGAAACGGGCGGCTGGTTTTCTTCCCTGCAAGAGTTTGTGGATGCGGACCAGCTGATGGAAGATTTTGGTGGGGACTCAAACTACGATTTTGTGCCGCAAGCTTACTGGGATGCTTTGGTGAAGGTTTGAACTCTCGCCGCTGTCTCATTTTACGCGTTTTTGTTGTAGCGTTTGCGATGTCGCGCATTCCGCACGTGTTGTTGTGGCCTTTGTGTTTTTGTAGGCATGTTCATTTTCATATTATCCTTTTCCTTCTTCGATGGTATACTTGGTTTCTTATTCTAGTCTTTCGGAGAGTCAAAAGAAAATAAATCAGCGTAGAATCTGTGATGTTTACGCAGGCGTGAGTTGAGCATAAACTCGGCTAAAATAAAGAACTGGAAAAACGTACCCCGCCCAGGTCGTTGCAAGCTTGTGCTTATTGCAAATCTCCTCAATCATCAGCCTCCGCGCCGTATGCGGTCGTCGGTAATTTGATTTCAAAATACGCGTCACAAGATGAGCACTCTGGGCCGAACTTCGCACAAGCTTGGCCAGCGCACTTTGTGAAATAATCATTCCATTGACTAGGGGTCCAATGGCCCAGTTCTCTTCCACGAGACCTGCAGCGTTCAATATCCGAATGTCGTACAAACCTGATGCGGATGCTTGTGGGTGCACAACTATGGCCGCTGTCACTGAGGGCAACAGTGTGCTTGTGATGCGCTTTATCAGCTGCGCGAGATCATGCAAGCTTTCGATCCAGAGAATAAGGACGTGGGTGTCTGGCGTACTGTTTGTGTACACGATCTTGAGCTCGTTTAATCTCTCGGCTTCGTCCATTGGAATCGATTCAGGGACTCGTATCGTGTAAGGGCTGTTGAAGATCATTTCGACATTTCTGGAGGCAAAGTAGCTTGTTGTCCGGCATGTTGACGAAGACAGGTTTCCACGATATCCAACGTGTTTGCTCAAATCGACGGGCGTGCCAATCGAGTGTAGGAATTTGAAGAATTCACTGTCGATGGTTTTTGGGCGGAGAAGCGTTTCGATGGACGCGTTTGCATCCTTGGAGTACAACACATTGATCCCGAAACATTCCCTCCTAACAAAGGAAAAGATTTCAGAGAGAAGAAATGAGAAGATAATGATTTTAGAATGGCGAGCGCGTACTCTGCAAGAGCATCCATTTTTTCGAGATCCTTCAGGAAGGCCTCAGTCATAACAAGCGGCCTCAGTTTTTCGTGACTTTCCAATCCCAAGAATCCCATGTGGGTGAGGAATAATCTGAATGCGCATGAAGGAATGTTGGGATCGTATTGGTCAACCGGTGGTGTCGGTCTGGCAGCAGTGTTGCGGTCAACAGGTTCACTACCAATAGAACCCATGTCAGCTTGCGGAAACTATGAGATGAAGAAAGAAGAAAGATTTACGCGTTGCTTGCAAAAGAATCGTACGACTCCTGCTCCGCTTGAATGCATTTCTCAATTGTTCGTTTCAACACCTCGTACTTTCGTCCTTCTTCCGTATCGGCATTGACAAGGTCCGTGAACTTTGGAATCGCGCTTTCATTGTAGCATTCGGCAGTTAGAACTTCCGCGTTTGCTGGGATGTGAGGAGGTAGACTTGGTTTCAGGCTGTAGGGAGCAATCTTTTCTTGAGCATCGCCCATAACTGACGCAGAAGTGACTTCAAATTCGATGGACTCGACCAAATTCCCGTCACTTTCATGAACGCATTTTGACGGCGGTATCTCCACCGGCAACTCCACGGCCATTCTCGAGCGACCTGCATGCGGTGCCGACACCGGCCGCGGCCTCCGTACGCTCTCCGTGACTCTCAGATCTGCAACTGCAAGAGGCTGCAGTTTCTTCATATCGCAGCTTACACGCGTGCTCGCAGTGGAGTCTTTCGTTTGGTTCGCATCAAAATACTTCAACGTGGATTGCCATGAAAACTTTCCCGTTGCATCTCGGACAACTAGAATCAGTTTTGGATCTCGCGGCGTTTGATCGCTCGTTTCAGAGTCGCTGTCATTCGACGTGTTGTGCGGCATTGCCCATTCCGGCTGTTCCAGCAATCCCAAAATGATCCGGTTGTCGTACACGTAATACCGCAAGAATCTTTTGTATTCGCCGATGGATGGGCCTAAATCTTCAAGCGAGATGTGTCCATATGCGTTCATGTCCAGTTCACTTGTGCTGTATGCTGAATCCAGCAGATATCGCCGTTGGGCTAAAAGTCGCTTCACCTCTGAAATCTCGCAGAACAAAGTGCTGACTCTTGAAACTCCTGACGTGGAGCCCCTTGGTGGAAAATTCCCTAAATGATTCAGCATCTGTGAGAGACAAATCTCGGCCGCAGCCTTCACGGAACTTTCAGCCGTTAGTTTCGCGAACGTTGAAACTCCAACATTTGATTTTAACGGACTGGTAGGAACCGCGTCCTTTCCATTGGCAGTTGTGACAGCCGCAACGAGTGTGGCAAGCGGTGAAGTGATGGTTGTTCCACGAGATTTCAAAGACCGCCGCCCTTTTCGTATCTTGTCAGAACCCATAGCTGATGATACGTTTCCAGCAAACGTTGCAAAATGGTTCGCTAGGGCAGATGTGGTAGAATTCGAGCTTTGTGAAATAGGGGCTGCTGGCGCTTGCCCCGCACTGATGTTCCCGTTGCTGCCAGATTGATGTTTCGAAGATAGCGGATTCGAGCCGGACACTGAGGAAAATTCGTCATCTCGTGACAGAATCGACACTCCCCGACAGAGTGACGCATGCACTTTCAAAAGACAGTCTTTCTCCTTTTCGATCCAGCCACCAACCAGCGCCCATCGAATCATGCAATCGTAGCCTTTGATTATCATTTGCTGGTTTGTCTGTGGAGTTGGGTGCGTGTGCGTGTTGAGCGACTTTCCCCCTGAGGTCTTGTAACAATACTCACAATCACATCATCATCGCAAAAGAGACCGTCTACATAGCTGCATAGAGCCAAAACTACATCTTTCGATGTGCTCTGCATCCAAGTTTCAATTGATGGGACAAAATCAGTCACACAGAACTCTAACCTTCACACAGTTGTTGACCGACGCCCAAAATGCAGACGTCTGAGACAAAAGATCAAAAACGGAAGGCATAACTTCGTGCGGCCATGTTTTCGACAGCATCTGCGGGGGTGAAGGTGAGTCAACAGTGACGCTTTTTCAAAGTTCCAAGAAAACATTTACCTTGGCCTTGACTGCATCTAAAATGAGACATATCGCGCCTGGACAGTGCAAAACTTCCTCATACGCAAAGCATCCCAGTAAATGGAGAATGAACTTGCAGTTTTGTGGATTCTGTTCGACTGAAAGGCTCGACAGAAGCACATCCAGACAGAATAGCTTGAGTGAGGAAAATTTGGACTTTGGTGCAGCGGTTCCTTGTTCTGCGCCAGTCACAGAGCTGCTTGGTCGAGGTTCCGAGTCTTGGTAGATTTCTTGAATCTGTCATGTTGCCAATTAGAAACATTAAACACGTGAGCTCAAGAAAAAACAATACCCGAGCGCTCCATTCGTTCTTCTCTTGAGGAATAAGACCTTTCATCGGAACTGTACTGAAGCGATTCGAAAAGCCCATAATACATCCCAAAACCTTCAGTGTCCCTCGCCGAAGCTCATCCAACCCAGAAGTCGCACCCCACTCCTTATCTTCAATCGCTGGCAAAACGCGCCGCACTCCGATAGCAAAGCCATACACAAGGACTCTGGAACCTTGCAAATCCAACCCGAAAAAATGTTCGCAGTTGAGAATAATCGAAGTCAGCGTCTGCGGGTGCCCCGTTCGAAGCCCGACGGACAAGGCGCTGTAAAATCGGGCAAGGTATGTTTCCAGAAACTGTTTTCGACGCTGGCGTTGGCAAAATATGCGGCATAGGATGGCGTAGGCTTCTGAAATCCCGTCTTCGTATTCGGGCGATTTTCGAGTGACGGCTTCAAAGAGCCAAGCGCCGAACATGTGAAGTAATGTGTTTCCTTCCGGAGAATTACTGTCAGACTCTGCACCGCTATCAATTCCAACGGCATGAAATGCATCTACTACTTTGGCGATACCCTGGGAATTGTGAGGGTGGGACTTAGACGCTGGCTTCAGATAAACTGCGCTGAAAACAAACCTTGATGGCCACATGGAAAATCTCCGGCGATTCAATGCTGTTCACATTTCCAATGATATCTGAAGATGGGGTCAGACAAGTTCCTCATAAAAGTGGTATCGAAACAAACATGTCAGCCGATGCCAGGCGTATACGGCAAAGTCTTCCTTCAAATCCAGAGTGAAAGAGCCCCCCGTCACAAACGTAACGCAAGTTTGAAGGGTACCCTCGCTCCCCCCGTACAACTGGTTTATCACACGATTGGTCAGACCTAATACCACTGCATTCCAATTCCGGATAACTTCGATTCGATGCGTCCATTTGAAGAACTCTTCCTATGACGTAACGTTTGAGATTTCCACAGCGAGAACAAAACCGCTCACTGCATTTACCTTCAAACAGGACCACAAATCAACGCTCATTTCCCCGCTGCGCAACCAAACCTCAAACAATACTTTTGACAATGAATCACACAGCGCGTCGCCCATCTTGGGTCCCAAGTTAAATTCCCCAGAGACACTTCCCATCGGCGTCCTGTCCTTGCTTTCGGCGCCACGGCCACCCCACAGCGCAACTAAGCCCTTCTCCACGCTACTCGTACCCTCCAAATAACTGGTGCGTCGATTCCCTTTATCATCTGCACCCAACCCACCACTATTCGAAACGCAATGCAAAGTGGGCTCGACCAACAACCGATCAGCGCACCCAAGCACAACCTTGATCAAAACCGTCCATGTCTCATTGGAAAAGGAGTACTCTGACTGGCTGTGAGCTGAGATTTGTTTCTGGGTTTGCTGTTGAGCGCATGTCAGGAATACGGCGAGGATCTGACGACATAGGTTCACGTGCGTGGCGCATTGAGTGTCCGGGTTTAAAGGCTCGTTTTGGAGTGTGGCGGCGTCGTGCGGTTTGCGAGGCTGGAAGAGGAGCGACATGTGCATGAAACATGTCTGAGTGGGGGAAATGGTTCAATGAGATTTTTGACAATAATGTATGTGGCATTATAGGGTGGTAGTGGTAGTGGTAGTGGTGGTGGTGTTGAAAAATGTGATCTTTCAAGGACGCGAACAAACCTGCAGAAATCGCTGCTCATACGCCTGCCCAATCGCCGCTCGCAACGCACTTGGAATCAAGTCCGGGTTATCCAGAAGCCAAACCCGGTACACAGCAACACACTCCCCCACAATAGCCACGTCTTCGATTGGCAACGCGAACCCTGCTCCAAGCAGCTCCATCATCCACTCCACGTGTCGCGTTGAGGATAAAACTTGCGCCGGAGGAACTGCGAGAATCGATGTCCGCGACGATAGACATTGCACAACCTCCCAGATGAGCTTTCGCCGAACTGCGAGTGGCAGCGGAGCCACGATGTTTGATTCTAAGCATTGGGAACGCTTCAGTACGCGACTCTTGCCCACCGGGCACCGCTGCTCTATATCTCACCTGGATCGTGCTGCAAAAGACCAAGTTGAGATATTCGGTCCAGAAACATTTTGTTTTGTTTGACAAATCCAATCCCCCAACTCTCAGCGTATAAAATTCAAAAGAAAAACAAAAGTTTGCTCCCAAGACAGAACGCTCTACATCGCTCCGATTAAGGGCAGACTCCCAGTGGAGGCAGCAGGCACATGCAGTTTACTCCAAGGACGCGGTCGTGTTGTCGTCAAAGATCAGCTTGGTCACTTTACCAATCGCAATTGTTTTTCCTTCGTCACGAAGAGTAAACCGACCCAGCTGAGGGTACTCATCAAACACTTCGAGGCAGATGGACTGGTCGCACTTGATACGGGCAATGCACGCGTCTCCTTGCTTAACAAACTTGGGTGGGTTCACACTCTTTTTGCCAGACTTTTTGTCAATTTTGTGCAGCAGGTCTGTGATGATGATTTCGTCGACAGCAGTATGAGCGTGGCAAACGGCCTGTTTTTCAAGCGGGCATTGAAGAAATGTCAGCGCCAGTTTAACAAAAAAGAAATCAGGCAGTGACTGCTCACCGTGTATCCAGCACACATAATGCTCTTGTACTCGACAATCGCGAGACGCGCTTCAAACGAGGGTGACAGCATGAACAGGCTTTTTTGGGGTACACAAGACGAATCCGGGCAGAATTTCCTGGAAATGGTGAAATTACAAAAACAGTGTTCAGGAGTTGAGGCGATGTGTTTCGCGTGAAAAGAAAAAGGCTTACATCTTCCTCCACGTTCTTCAACCGAATGCGCACATTGTCTCCACTGATTGCCTGGTTGCATTCAGCTTCCTCCAACCAAATCGCAGAAACTTCCGCTATTTTCTAAAAGTCGTCGCAATGTCAGATACAAACAAAAATGCGAAATAGTCACAGACCTTGTTCGGCATGATCAGGACGTTCTGACCCTTTCTGACTCTTCCACTCTCAATCTTTCCAGTAATCACGGTTCCCATGTCCTTGAACTTGTCACTGATGGGCATGAGAAGTGGGCCGTCGGTTTTACGGTCTCCAAGCTCCATGGCGTCCAGCAGTTCCAACAACGATGGACCATCGTACCAGTCGCAAACATCCTTCTTAATGCGGTCCTTCATGTTGGCACCAGTGAATCCGGAAATTGGAAGAACGTCGAGATCTAAACAGTGAAATTAGAATCGCAAGGAACTGAGTAAGCAAAAGGACAAGAAAAAGAAAATTGCTACCGTTCTTCAAAGTGTATCCGACACCCTTCAAGAAGGGCATAATTTTCGACACACACTCATCATATCTCGCCTTGTCCCACATGACGGTTGGGTCATCCATCTTGTTGACGACAAGAATCAATCGCTTCACGCCCACAGTCTTGGCCAGCATGGCATGTTCACGCGTCTGTCCACCCTTCTCAAATCCAGTCTCAAACTCTCCCTTACGAGCAGAAATAACAAGGACTCCGACATCGGCTTGAGCCGCACCCTGCATCATGGATGGAACAAAGTTTTTGTGGCCTGGCGCGTCGAGGATGGTGTAACGGCGTTTCTCGGTTTCAAAGTATCCACGACCGTATTCGACAGTTTTACCCTGTGGAAGAGAGACGAGAATGAGACACGGGACAAAAGTAGGAGGATCAAATTTTTTGTCAGGTTTTCGAGAAACGCATTTGAACCTTGGCTCGTTCTTCGGAGTTGAGATCCAGAGCCCATGATAGGTACCAAGACTCACGTCCAGCCTCTTTTGCCTCCTTTTCGTATTTCTCCATTGTACGTTTTTCGACCATTCCAGTCAAAAACCTAAAGAATCATAAAAGACGAGTGAGATCAAAACCGAAGTGAGCAACTGAGAGCATGCGCTAGTTTTCGGAATAAATGTTCTCACAGAATGTGGCCTCCCATGGTACTCTTTCCGGCATCAACGTGTCCAATGAACACAATGTTCAGGTGCTCCTTCATTCCATTGAACGCGTCGATGGGTGGCTCTTCGTCTTCGTCTGCAACAGTCAATGCAGATACGGCGGCAGTGGCTGCAACGACGCTTGGAGTTTCGTCCTTCTTTTCCTCCTTCTTTTCCTCCTTCTTTTCCTCCTTCTTTTCCTCCTTCTTTTCCTCTCTCTTTTCCTCCTTCTTCTCCTCCTTCTTCTCCTCCTTCTTCTCCTCCTTCTTCTCTTCCTTCTTCACTGCGGCTTTAGGCACGGCTGGGCTGGCAGTTGCATCTTTTCCTTTCTTTGCGGGCGCGTCCTTTGCTTCAGTGGCTGCGGGTTTCGCCGCTAAAAAAACGTTTGACGTTAACTCCAGTCCAAGAGTTGATCGCAATCGCCAGGAAGTACAAGACAAAGAGAATCCAAAAGAGGAAAGAGAAGCATGTGGCAAAATAGAAAAAATAGTACCTCCTCCAATAGAAATGGATTTCGCGGCACCTCCGCCTCCAATAGAAATTGCCTTCGCGGGTCCACCACCACCGATCGAGATAGCTTTCGCAGGGCCTCCACCACCAATCGAGATGGATTTCGCTGGACCAGCTGGGGCTGGGGCCTTGTAGGCCTGTGCAGCCGGTGCAGTGTAGGCCTGCTGCTGCTGCTGCATGTAAGGTTGCTGGTTGTTCATACCAGAGTATCCACCTCTCTGGTTCTGTCCACCACGCTGATTATTGTAACCGCCATACGCCTGCTGCTGATTGTATCCGCTGTATGCCTGTTGTTGGTTGTATCCCTGGTTGTAGTTGTTGGCCCCACCGTATCCTTGCTGCTGGTACTGGTTGTACTGTTGGTACTGGTTGTATTGGGGGTACTGCTGCTGCGCGCCGCCTGGCACAAACTCGGCCGCATTCGTGGAGGGAACGAATTCGTTGGAGGAGGGCCTGAAGGCAAAGTTCTGCTGCTGCTGCTGAGGCTGATACTGCTGCTGCTGCTGCTGCTGCTGGTATTGCTGCTGGTACTGCTGGTTGAGTTGCTGTTGGTTGAGTTGCTGGCGCTGTTGTTCGTCGTCCGCCATTATTGCTTTTGTTTTTATGTAGAAAAAATGAAAAGAATGCACGAGTTTATGTACTGCGATAATAGTTAATATTGAGGAAAGTGCCTGTGCCACAGCGACTGGCTGGGACGGCGTGAATCAGTGATGCGATGTGGCTGAGTCGCGTGTGTGTAGGGGGGTGTCTGTGTGTGGAGGCTGTTGGTGTGTGTGTGCTGTCGTAAGGGGAGTGCAGCATTGGTAGCGGAGGGATCAATGCTCCCGTCGAGTGTCTGTATATCCATGTCCAGGCTGGCTCCGTATCTCCGCAGATCCAGTTGCCACAAAGCGTGATTGGTAATCTTTAAAACCCACCTGTGCATAAATATTTTGGATGCAAAGAGCAACAAACATCCTCCGAACAAGCTTCCGAATGAGCAGCACAGCCACACAAAACAAGCACGTCGTTGTCTACGGCGGCAGCGGCGGTCTCGGTCTTCGTGTCGTCGATGCCTTCGCAGCCGCAAAGTGGCGCGTCACAAGCGTGGACTTCCGCCCTGTCGCAGCGGCCACGGACAGCATCGTTCTCGATCCAGCACAAACCTCCCTTGAAGCCACCGGAGCCCATGTGAAGAGCGCTCTCTCGGCCATCACCAAGACCGCCAACTCTGTTGATGCCATCGTTAATGTCGCAGGTGGCTGGGCGGGAGGCAATCTGCTTGACGATGGTACACTTCATGCATGCGTACTCGTCTTCAAAACAGTGCTGTATTCTGACGCTTGTCTCTTTCAATTCCCTGTTAAAAAGACCTCTACAAGAACGTGTCGCTCATGATCGGCCAGTCCGTCAACTCGGCCGTCATTACCGCAAAACTCAGTGCCACTGAATTGAAGGCAGGAGGTCTTCTTGTTCTTGTTGGCGCCTCGGCTGCCACTTCGGGCACTCCCGGAATGGTTTGTTAAAATTTCTCGTCCCACTATCACGACGATTCGCTGACTGTGCATTCATTGCTATGCGCGTTTTAGATTGCATACGGTATTGCCAAGGCCGGTGTTCACCATCTTGTATCTTCTGTGGCAGCACCCGGTTCAGGCTTCCCTGAAGGCGCCAAAGTTACGGCCATCCTGCCGGTGACCCTTGACACCCCAATGAACCGCAAGTTTATGCCTGATGCCGACTTTTCAAAGTGGACACCATTGGAAGATATTTCAGGAAAGATTTTGTCGTGGGCAGAGGGCCAAGAATCGCTCGCGTCTGGCACCTTGTTTCGCGTTGTAACCGAGGACTCCAAGACGTCTTACGTTCCTTTGTGATGAATTGCATGGGTTCCTCGATGGGCACTGATATATTATAAATATAACAAAGTTGCCGCTGGTTTCTTCGCACTTTGTTTACTTCCAGTAAATTCAGTTTATCATACAAGGTGGACGGCACGTTTGACGCCAAAACGTGTCAAACACTCAGCAAAAAATGAAGGCGGTGCATAATTGCCGAGGCTGTCTCAACTTCAAAACGCGAGCTCATATCAATGACACGGGCACTCACAAGTCAAGTTTGGTGGTGACAATGGATACAAAAAATTGAAGATCGAGAATTCAGACAATACAACGAACGTCGCAGAGCTGCGGCGGCCCATCTTTACTCCCAGCATCCCAGTCGCACCCTTGCTCCCGCGCTCGCAGCTTCATCTGTTTAAGCACGTCCGTGCCACCAGGAAATTGAATCAGATCCGCTGGAAAAAAAACTGACAATTATCAAGAGATTTACCCGTCCTCCAACCGCGTATCTTCACGTCCCCGGCCAAGAACCCCAATAACATCATAAGCCTCTCGATACTCTTTTCTACCCATCAGAGCAAAGTATCTACTCCTCCAGCCATGCAAAGCGACAGCAACGGTGGCGGCCACATGCTTCTCCTCCATGACGATGTCCAATTTCAAGGGCACGTTGCCAGCAGCAACAGTGGCGGCGGCGGCCAGAACGCGTATCATGGGCACGGCGGCCTCGTTATTGACCATTCCGCGTCAGATCCCGGTCCACTCTACACTGCTGACCCCAACAACTACTACTACTATGCAGACCCTCAAACTTTCAATGCAAATGTAAACTCGATTGGTTCCTTTGCAAGCATGGACCAACCACACCATTCCACTCTGCCGACTCAGCAACAGCAGCAACAGCAACAACAACCCAACTCTGCGAAATCTTCAGGCGCTCAAACGAAGCGCCCTATCCGTCCAGCACCCAATATGGGCAACGCGAGCACTGCTTCAGGTTCTAATACGGCATCTTCCTCCATTGCTGTCTCTGCACCTTCGGCGGCGTCGTCCCATGTTCGCACGTTGCCAGCCTCGATTACTAAAAATGCATCAGCAGCTTCAGGAACAGTGGGAGGGCCTACGTATACGAACGCCGTTGCAAATCAGAGCGCCTTCATCAACAAGCTGTATACCATGTTGGAGGAGGCGGATCAGAGTTTGATCTCTTGGGATCAGACTGGGACGTTTTTCATTGTCAAGAATACCACTGGTAGTCAAAAATTACATGCGTATCTGTTGTTGCGCTTATTCTGAATGGTTGGAATTGACGCGTTTTTTTGTTGTTTTTTTTCAGATTTCTCAAAAGCGGTTCTTCCGCTTTACTTTAAGCACAACAATGTGAGCTGTCTTTCCTGAGAACACGCGATTTCATACACTGCCTTGCTAATCTGCGCTTTTGTTTTGATCAGTTCGCAAGCTTCGTTCGCCAACTCAACATGTACGGTTTCCACAAAATCAACGATTCCTTCTTCAAACTCAACAACGTGTGCTCCGAAGTGTGGGAGTTCAAGGTATACATCTTACGTATTCCAAGTGCCATACATCCAACTTAAAAAAAAACTTGCTCACCTCCAAATAAAAAGCATCACGACTTCCGTCGTGGCGAGTTTCACCTTCTCTCCAATATTAAACGTAAAGCACCCAAGTCAACAGCAGCTGGCGGCTCCTCCACTGCCAAAAACCCAAGCACCAACACCACCTCCAATAGCAGCACTCGGGGCAGCAACTACAACAACATTGGCACCACCAGTAACAGTAACAATGCAGGCATAAATCCCAGCGGAAGCGTTTCATCGTCACCCATGTGTCTGTTGACACCATCTCTTCCTGGTGGCGGGTCAATGATGAGCACCAAGATGGAGAGCTACGCGGATTTGGGAATGCTGCAGACGGGCGCCAGTTTCATGGGCACGGCGAGTGTTGCGAGCGATGAGCGTGTGGATGAGTTGACGGGTCGTGTGTATGAACTAGAGAGCAAAGTGTAAACGTCTTTTTTTTTTTTTGGAGAATTTGGAAAGAAAAGTAACGCGTTTTTTTTTTTTTTTTGATTTTGATAGAGCAACGCTTTCGGAGTCGTACGCGCTTGTTTGTAACGAAGCATTGAGCTGTCGGAAGGAGTTGAGCACGTACAATAATGTGAGACCCGCGTTTGGCGCGGATGAACACTGATACTTGCTCTTTCCAGGTCATTACCCACGTTGTTGCCTTGCTTGCAAACATGGCAACGCGGCTTCCTGATGGAATCGGCCATGGTTTTTTTTTTTTTTTTGAATTGCTTCATTGCTTAAAAGGCACTGACCATCGCATGCGTTTGCATTCACAGAAGAAATAGAACTCCGTAAGTGCCATCCGTTGCTGGCCCCAACCTGCCCCAAATTCACTAAAAAGAAACAATCACAATCATTTAGAACTCGCAAAACTGGCACAAGTAACATTAGACGCAACTGTATACCCGACTTCAAGCTCCGGTACATCCAGCGCCAGCAGCGGAGTATATGTGGCGCCCTCTCAACAGCACTACCATCAGCAACAACCGCAAAAGCAATCCACTGGGTCCACACTTGCATCCTCAAACACCAATAGCACACTCGCTCGGTCTCGCACTAGCGACAAGAACATGACCGAAAAACGCGACTCCCAAGACGCGGAACACGAGACAGACGCGGACGCGGATGACGACATTCCCGACGACGACGGCTGCGGCGGTGGCGACTCCGAAAGCATCGGTGACACTGCCATTGACGAAGGAGATGACGCATTCTTGAAGCAGCTTGGACCTGCAATCTCTGTTTCCTCAGCTACTGTGCTTGGAAAGAGACGCGCGAGTTTGGGAAGTGGGCAGGCGGGTGGGGAGATTCCTTGCATTTCAAACACGTACAAGCCAACTGAGAGTTCTAATGCTGGAGGAAAGAGGGATACCAAGAAAACGAAACAGGTGGGAGGAATAACGACTGTATCCATATTGACCCCACCCATTGGAAACCCACGTTCTGCATCTGCGAGAGAGGGTAAAGACGGAAAACGGCACAAACGGTCGATGCATTAGAGTTGTTGTTGGATTTTTCACAGCTTGTTTATTTGTTTTCATATTTTTTTGTTTTTGCTGGACTTTTTTTTTTTTTTTTTTTTTTGGTTTGGCGGTACGGTGTCAACTTCCAAGGCGTTCATTCTGGTACTCTTCACCCAGTTTGGACGCGTTTGATTCATTCGAAATGTATTGCTTCTTTGCGAATGAATTTCTTACCCCCCGGCTGTTTTTGTGGTGTTCTTTTTCCAGGGGATTATGCATCTCGGAAGACCTGCCATTTGTTGATGGCACAACTTCGAGACTGATATTTCGCGTGTTCAGTCAAAAAATGACAAGGTACGGTTTCAGTATTTATTGGAAGACCTTGGGTGAAATCCTTTTTGGGATTTGCAAGATTTGCAAGGATAGGGCTGAAAATCCTTTGCGGGTACCGATTCAAACCAACGGATATGTGTTATCAACTCTCATGCATCGATGTCATTCTACCTTTCGTAGCCGGTGGCATGCTCCTTCCAGAGTGGTAAAACCGTGGATCAGAGCGTGAACTTAGGGCGCCGACACTGCTGCTGCAGAAAGTATGAAGGTTTTATTTGCTCCCCAATTTCTATTTATTTCTTGTTTTTCGATCCTTTTGCTGGATATGTGATATATGCCAATAGTTCAGAAATTACTGAGGGGAAACACATTGGACTCCCGAAGGAAGCGTCAAGTACTTTGGCTCCAAATTGGGCGACTCCATAGCAACCCACGGTGCCGTTGTATTCGGACGGTAGTAAACTGGGCATGGCGGGTAGTTGGCGTTGGCATAAAATTCTGGCCAGTAGCCGGGATAGTTGGACTGGAAAACGAGCGGTGTATCAATGATGGGCCATTTTAAGTAGTCAACGCTCTTTTCCCCGTTTACAGATTCCAACGGCGGAATTCGCATCCAGTCATCCGGGTTCGCAGTTCCAATGTTTCCATTGTATTGGAACATTTTCCACAACACGTCTCCGCTCGTTGTTTTGTATGATACTTGCGCTCTGGAAGTGTCGTTGACGGCATCGGTGAACTGGAACCCGGCCTGTGAAAGCACTCTTGCCTTGAACGCTGCAAACTGTTCCGCCAGGCTCGCTCTGGGAAAATCGCTCGGCAATGCGCATTCAACAGCAAATCCGGCTGTTTCATTGTCAGTCAGGTTTGCATAGAAACTGCGGTTATTGCCCATCTTGTACCCGTTGTTGACGATAAACTTTTGACTCGAGGCAATGGCAATCAGGACAGCGTTATCATTGTATCCGTAAAATAGGTAATACGCTTGTCCCAAGGTGGCATTGCCGCAAAGGGTCGTTGCACAGCTCGCGTCCATGATTCCCGCGGGGAACTCGGTTGTGGAAGGCATGCTGACCAAGGCGACAGGATACGGCGTTTCGGTTGTGTTGATTCTCCCCAGGACATTGTCAATCACCAGCACGTAGCTGTTCTTGTGGAGCACCCATTCATGCACGTAACCCATCCACTTTTGGCTGATTGTTCGCCCTGCTTCCAACGCGACACCGAGGAAAAAGTTGGAGCGAGTTGACAATGTTGTTTGACCTCTTGCATTCCAGAAAACTCCTGGAAGCGTTGATTGGCCAGGAATGAAACAGTGTGTTGTTGGTAGTGAGTTGCCTGTGTGTGCCAGGGTTGGTTGTTCACGTTAGCTTTCAATCGCACGTCAACAAAAAGGCAAGCTTCCTTACTAATATAAATAGCGTATGAATCCGTGATGTAGGCTTCAGTGTAAAACGAGTACGCAGCTGGGCCTGCGATTCGGACATTTCTCGTTCCATTCAAAGTACTGATTTTGGAGATCAATGGGTCAATGTTGTAGCCAACCGACGCGCTGTACGTCAGAAGCCAACTCTTTTTTGGCTGTGACAAAATGTTGGTTTGGGCGTCGCCAAAGTAAACCCACAAATCCGAATAGAAGCCCCACAAGTTGAAATTGTGGTAGTCTGAATGGACAACAAACAACGTTAGGAATTTATCCACTTCAGCAGAATCCCAACCTACCGTTAGATTCACATCGTTGGCATTGGATGGCCAGTCGGTCTGACCACCATACCCCTGCATACCGTGCCATTCCAACTTGGATGCCCAGATCCGCAAGATTCGCCAGCTTGAGGTCCTTGCTAAAGTGGGCAACCGTGACAAACGTGAACATGTCATACACTCCATAACTTTGACTCGCAAACTCGGCCACCTGCTGATAAAACAACGCCTTGGCGCGACCCTTTACGTTCGAATATCCATCATTGTACCCGCCATTGTCTGTGAAGGTTCCATTTGGGAACAATTGGCCAATCAGCAGACGCGTCACGCTTGCCAAGATGCTCAAGTTGCTCGTGCGCCAGTTCCCGGCTTCGAATTCGATTGTTTGGTAGTACGCCAGCACTGCAGCTGTGAGCTCAGGCGTCACGAGACACTCGGCGCGTAGATACGTGTCGAGGAACAACCAGTTTTCAAACATCATGGCTGCATTAATGTTTTTCGTGTTCCGCGCCAGAATCTTTAAAGCGGCCTGGTTCGAGTAGTAAATGTCTTCCAAGTTGTAGCCGTTCAGTGCAGTTTCCAAGTATATGAGGTACAGGTACCGGTTTGGGTTGGGGGCAGACAAGATCAGTTCTGAGCTGGTTTTGGCGTCAAATGTGCCGTCCACCTTGTATGATAAACTGAATTTTCGAATTTGGTTCCGGCGATCTTCAACTTCTTGGGACGGGCCGAATTTGGTAGGGTTTTGGTTGCCGCATATTCCTCGAGGGAATGGGTAGCTTGGGAGTTTTGTTGGAGTGGCAAAGATGGTTGGAGTGAATAAACTGACAGTAGTGGTGGTAGTTGTGGTTGTGGTTGTTTTGCTTGTACTTGTCGAACGCGTGGTGGTAGTTCTTGTGGTGGTGGTGGTGGTGGTGGTGGTGAATATGGTCGCAAGGGGAAGAGCTGCAACATGCGTTGAAAGGAGCAAGAAGGCCAGAAGGATGCTGAGTGAGCGCATTATTTCGCGCACCGCCTCAAATGGCGATCGGTTCTTAAAACGTCGACGGACATTGTGAGGGATTTGCGAACATTCTCAGCGCCAAAACAGATCGCCAACTTTACACGCGTTTGTCGTTGTTGTTGTTCTCAAGTTTAATCAAATCATACACGGTGAACATCGCTAAACCCATATCATCGACTTACTCCGCTCCCATCACATCCGCCTTCTCTCGCACGCGTCTCTTCCAACGCTCAGACCTCCCTCACTCCCTCACTCCCTCACTCCCTCTCCCTTTCTCTCCCACACACTCTCTCTCCCGCGAAACCGCAACCACAGCCATAAAAGAGCGTCCAGATACTGAGGACACTCACCATGTACAAGAATAATAAAAAAAAAGAAAAGGAATAAAAAAATTAAAAATAACAAAACTGAAGGATGCAAATCATTAGACACGTCACGTCAAGAAACCGTCAAAAACACTTACACTTTATGCAACCACTGTGGCAGGAACAGCAGCATCAGCAGCCCCGTCGGCTGCTGCTACATCCAGAGCGACGGCAACCCGCACACTCAGGTCTCTTCCGTCAACATTGAGGCTGGCCTCGTCCAAATCCTTCAAAATCTTTGACTGCTCAGCTTCATCAGCCACTTCAATGAAACCAAAGCCCTTGCTGCGCCCGTTACGAAGACGGACAACGTATGCCTTGGTGACGTTGTACTCTGAAAAGATGCGCTTCAGGGCGTCGTTGTCGACTTTGAAGGGCAGGTTGGCGACAAACAGTGTGGTCTTGCTCTGTGGGGCATCTGGGTTGCGCTGCTTCTTTGGTGGACGGGGAGCACGGGGTTTTGGTTGAGGAGTAGTCGCAGCGGCACTGGATGCGGCAGGGGCAGCACTATCAGCTGGGGCGGTAGCGTTCTCGGCAGCGACGGCGGCAGACTCGTTGGGCTTCTTTGCCGAGCGCTTCTTGTTGCGCTTCTTCTTTGGAGCATCCGTGCCAGAAACGATTGCAGCGTCATCGGTAGCCACAGCATCAATGCGGGCAGCGTTGTCGGCAGACTCTTCAGTGTCCGCAGCCTTCTTGGGCTTACGGGCCTTGCGAGGCTTCTTCTCGGAGGCCGCTGCGTCAGCGCCCTCGGAAGCCGGCACACGTGGTTCCCGGGGTGCCCGTGGCTCTCTTGGTTCTCGGACCTCGCGTGGCCGGGCAAAGTCAACGTTGACAGGACGACCGCCAACCTCCTTCAGGTTCATCACCTTGACAGCATCCTGTGCTGCGGACTCGGTTTCAAACGCCACGAATCCGTATCCTTGAGGACGGCCATTGCGACGGATGATGGTGGCCTTCAGCCTGAAAGCAAAACAACAAGTGGTCAATAATAAAAAAAGGGATGGTTTGATTTACAAGATTCTCACACTTGGGCAGCACCGCCTGCGGTGAAGGCTGCGGCCAGATCAGCTTCGGTGGTGGAAAAGGCGAGATTACCGACAAAGACCTTTGGCGAGTTGTCCTGGGGAGGAGCAACTGTGGCCGGGGCGGGCGTGGCTGGGGCAGCGTCAGACATGTTTTCGGGTGGGACGTGAGACAGTGGGGGTGGCAATGGAGCTGGGTGGAGACGGATCTCTGGAAGGGTTGAGTTTAAGGGTTGAGTGGGGTTGATGCATGCACATGATGGGGTGGTTAAGCGGGGTGGTCAAGCGAATCCAAGGAATCCAACTTCCGGGTAGCGTTCCGCTGGCTCTCCACACTCTCCTCGGCGCTCTTCTCTCCGAGTTCTTCGCAGAAGGCACCGTTCCGCGCACGCCTCGTTCGTCCCTCGCGCATGAGCGGCTCTCCTTTGCGTTGCTTTGCTTTGTTTACCTTGTTGGTTTTTTAAGTTTTGAAATGCAGCGTAAATTCAGGCATGAAAAGAGAAAGAGAGAAGCTGCAGGAACGCGATCGAAGCAGCCTCTTGCCGTATCTCTTCCTTCTGGCGGTGCTGGCCCTGCTGACGCGTCTGTGGCTGTTCGATCTTCAGATCCCGCTGTTTCCGTGCGTGGGACCCACGGCAACAAACCACTCAACCGTGCACCTGCCCCAGACAGACATTGACGACATCAAGGCATGCTGTCTACTTTCCTCAAACAACTTCAAATTGAACTGACTCTCGCTGCGTTGTAGTTCAATATTCTTCCGTACGCTCAAAGCGCATTCTGTCCCTTTACGCAGCTCGAGACGTGGAACTGCACAACTTGCTCCCGAGGCTCAAACGGGACAACACGTGTAAATACCTTTGGAGGTTCACCTTTTGCGGCATCTGGGTAAGCATCTTTTAAAAACGCGCTGTGCCCAGCTGTTGTAACATTGCTCCTTCATCAGTTACACTGCCGCGAACCCAGAAACAAACACAATTATCGTCGCATTCAGAGGGACCAACTCTCTTGACACCTGGATCTCAGACTGTAAGTCTGCTGTTCTGTTTTATTTTCGGATTTGAATGCTTGGCAAGGGGGTCAAGAGAATTTGAGTCTGACGCGTGCGATTTCCAGTGCTCATTGCGAAACCGGACTATGACTTACCCTCGGCACCTCCTGGCACGAAAGTGCATTACGGGTTCCTGTCTCTATGGCATCCTGTCCGTGATCAAGTCATTGCGAATGTGACACTTCTTTTAGACCTCTTTCCGACGGCCCATGTCATATTTACTGGACATAGTCTTGGTGGCGCTTTAGCTACCATTGCAGCTGCAGACATCTTTCAGCATATGGAATACCGACTCGTGAGTTTATCGGAAAGTGCTTTCACACCCATCTTCGTGCTGAAACCAAACTTTCTTTTCACACCCCCATTTTTGACTCAACTAGCCGCCCTCACGGATCACACTCTTGACGTTTGCTCAGCCGCGAGTGGGAAACCCGACCTTTGCGCAATGGGTCAACAGCTTTCAGTTCTCACGCACCCAACGCGTCACGAATCAGGACGACTGGACCCCGCATCTGCCGCCTTTATTTAGCGGGTTCAAGCACTTTCATGACGATTTATGGATCGCTTCCAAAGACGGTGATACGATTGTGTGCGCAGATGATGGTGGGGATGAAGAAAATGGAATCAGTGATGCAAAAGGAACAAAGAATCCATTTGTAAGTGAAGAGGACCGCGTGGAGGGGGGCATTACGCAAATGCGAGGCGGGTGGTGCAGTGACGATGATGAGGAGCCTCTGTGTAAAGACCGGCGTAAATGGAAGTATGACGTCAAGAAACACGCGTGGGTGTGGGATGAGCCGATTGGGTTCCATGTCTGTGTGGCTCTGCCTACCTTTACTACGGTAGTGCACGCAGCAACACCGGCCACTCCTTTGTAACCAATTGTGTATCATGTATTTCTTCGTGCCCATGTACATATGTTTTCCCATCCTTTTCTTTTTGGCTTCTGCACTCTCCTGAGCGCCTGTAGTTTACATAAACGGACCCATCTTTTCGTTTGAGAGGTGTAGTTAAAAAATGATGAAAAGTTCACCGCTGCTGCGGCGAGTTTGTCGACACAGGAGCACAGCGTGGCATGGACTCTGGCGAACAGAGACCCTGCCTGCACTGACGGTCTCGTCGGTGAGATGGCTGCGTTCGACAAACGCCCTTCAGACAAAGCTTGGGTGAAGATCAACTGTGTTGTATCCCAAACCACTGGCCAAAGTAATAAAAGCAACTCTGCAAAATGGAACGAAACACCAGGACCACTCGCTCGAAGCGCGTATATACGAACGCAAGCAGCAGTGACAGCGAGGATGCCGTCGAGCCCAAGAAGGAGATACAGAGTGCCAAGAAGGAACCCGCTGAAAAGGCAACGGCAGCAAAGAAAAAGGCAGCAGCAGCAGCAAACAGCAGCACAGACACTGAAACCCAACCAAAGATAAAAGCACGGGCGGTTCCAAAAAAGAAAGTCAAAACAGAGCCGGACGTTCCGAATGATGCGGATATTGCCCCAAGTCCAAAACGCACAGCAACATCCAAAAAGGTTCTCGCGTCCGAGTACACCACGGCTGACACCGGTGCTGATCCTACCACGGCTGCTTCCATCAGTCATGCGGGATGCCGTGGAAATCCGTCAAAGAAGTGGTACGAATCATTCCTTCTTTTTGTCTTTGGGTTTCTCATGACTATGACTTCTTCATGCAGGGTTGGGCCCCACGCGTCTGCTGCGAAAGGTGTATTCAATGCGCTGACATACACTGAGGCTGTGGGCGGAGAATCGGTGAAGAATTCACTTCTGCGACCTCAGTGATTCTTTGACTAACGTTTGCATCTGGACCAGTTTGCCCTTTTTCTTGGTTCTCAGAGGAAGTGGGACAGACCTCCGTTGACCCAGGTTTGTTTGAGTATTTCTCCCATTATTTTCATCGGGATATCCAACGCCCTTGTTGACTCTCGAAGGAGGTCGTTGACAAGTTCAAAGCAATGTGTGAGCAGAAAAAGTTCAACAAAGCGCATATTCTGCCGCACGGATCTTACCTAATCAATCTCGGCAATCCCGACCCCGAAAAGCGTAAAAAGAGTCTGGAAGCATTTATCGAAGATGTCAGGTAAAACCCCCGTCTCCAATTACCTGCTGATTTGCACTCAACAAAAGCTTATAGTCGTTGCGAGAGACTCGGGATCGAGCTGTATAATTTCCACCCTGGTAGCACTGTCGGCGAATGCACTGAGCAAGAAAGCATCAAGCTCATTGCCGACGGTATCAACGAAGCCATCCGCTCCGTCCCGACTGTCATCCTCGTCATTGAAAACATGGCCGGCCAAGGAAACGTGATCGGCGGCAAATTCCAACACTTGCGCTCTATTTTAGATCTTGTTGAAAAGCCGGAGCGCGTCGGCGTCTGTCTCGACACATGTCACATGTTTGCTGCGGGCTATGATATACGCACGCGTGAGGCTTTTGACCGCGTTTTCGAAGAGTTTGATTCCGTTGTTGGCATGCGCTGGTTGAAGGCAATGCATTTGAATGATTCAATGACGGATCTGGGAAGTGGGAAAGATCGGCATGACTTCATTGGGAAGGGAAAGATTGGGCTGGATGCGTTCCGGTTTATCATGAACGACGATCGGTTCAACGGTATGCCGCTGATTCTGGAGGTTCCAGTGGAGGCCAAGACAGAGCATGAGATATACAGACGGGAGATCAATCTTCTGTACAGTCTTGTTGAGGCATCTGATGCCGGTGCGAATTGATGTGGAGGATGTGACTGTGAATAAATGGCGTCGTGGCTCTGTTGTGTTGAGTGTGTTTTGTCAGAGCAGGTAACCCCTTTTTCTTGTTCAGGTGCAGCCGAAAATAAAAATTCGACATCCGGGCACAGCGCTGCCTGTGCCACACAGAACATGCCCAAACGCATCGCTTGAACAACTGAAAAAAAAAGATCAAAAAAACGCGCAACATGCACGCTCAGCCCAGACATGAAACATGCACCGTCTGTCTGAACAGCCTTGATCCACGTGGAGGTTCCCCACTCATCAACCCCGGCTGCGGACACCAGCTCCATCTGACCTGCTACTCGGACATTCTTGCGAGTCCCACCGCCAACAAACTGTAAGAGTCAATTGAAGCCTGTCTATTGTTGCCTCACTCCGTCACACTGACGATAATTATATTTTTTCCAGCTGCCCACAATGCCGTTTGCCACTGGTAAATTTACCCGCTCAAACGCCCAATGCGCCCCCCCAACAACAACAAGCTCCGCAGTTTCAACAATCAGTTCCGCAGTATCCGCTACCAGTGCCGCAGTATCAGCCTCAGCAGTATCAACCTCAGCAGTATCAGCAACAGCAACAAGGCTGGAACATGGCTGGCCTCTACGGTCAAATGAACAACGCATATGAATTCTTTATCGGCAGTACCGACGACGCATTGGACGAGCCCACAGAAGATGCAAGTGTGACTGTTGCTCGACCAACTTTAACATGGACTCCAGAAACGGATGTTTTTGAGCCTCTGTCTCATTCAGCGACCTCAGAACGCT
Organism: Chytriomyces cf. hyalinus JEL632; assembly: GCA_025435555.1. Lineage (NCBI taxonomy): Eukaryota > Fungi > Chytridiomycota > Chytridiomycetes > Chytridiales > Chytriomycetaceae > Chytriomyces > Chytriomyces cf. hyalinus JEL632. The sequence continues at coordinate 112,325 of JAIWWG010000068.1, read as the reverse complement.
TGTTCACGGCTCTTCTCTCCATTCGCGCTCCAGAATGGCCGGCCAATGCACCCGAAGCCTCGCTCGATCTTGTCATGGTCATTGACGTGTCTGGTTCCATGTCCGGCGCCAAGCTCGACAGCGTCAAGTCAACACTTTTATACGTCATTGAAACTCTCACATCGAATGATCGCTTGTGCATAGTCGAGTTTGATGACCGTGCTCACCGGCTGTCTCCATTTCTTCGTTGCAACGAACGCGGTGCACCACGACTCCGGGAAGTTGCTCACAGACTTCGTTCCAAGGGCGGTACCAACATTCGTTCAGGAGTTGAAGCAGCTCTCCATGCTTTCACTTCCCGCACGGAAAAGAACGGCTCCAGCGCAATTATGCTGTTGAGTGACGGTCAGGATTCATGTCGCAGTAATTACAGCGACTTGTCAGCACGTGCAAAACAAGCGCAGATTCCAATTTACACCTTTGGTTTTGGAAACAGTCATGATGATGCCGTTTTGACACGTTTGGCTGGAACCACGGGTACCTTTACCTTTGTCAGTGAGCCGAGCATATTTCAAGAGGCGTTCAGCGGTTGTGTCGGGGCTGTGAAATCTACTCTGTATCGAAATCTGGAAATCCACATTCAAGCAGCGGACTTGGTTCCCGAAGGGTTCATTGCCGGGATTGATCGCGTTCAGACTTCATACACAGCAACAACGGATCGTGAAGGCAGATTTTCACTGATTTGTTTTGACGATTTGTACGAGGAAGAGCAACGTGATGTCATTGTCACGATGCGCGTCTCAAAAGTGGGCATGCTTGTGGACGGCCAAGCTAGTTCTGTCTCTGAGGCGGATAACGAGCACAAGCTGGCGTGGGCCGCTTGCAAGTACAAGAGTGTTCTCGAAAAGAATAAGGCGGTGGGATACACGGACGTTGACAAGGTGCACTTGGTTGTCAAAACAAGTGCAACAGCATTGCAAAAAAAGAAGGCCAATTCATCCGTGACAAAACAGCAGCTTCGACTTTTGGCTTTGGCAGCCATGAACACGTCCATGGAGTTGGCTGATGCTGGAAATTACGCCATGGCCGTTGCGCGCTTGAAAGAGGCGATTGAACAAGTTAAAGAAACCATTGCCAATGCACATGATGTTGATAAGGCCACCGTTCACTCTATCCTCGAAAAACACGCATCAGGTGGCTCTGATTTGGCGGGCATTTTTGCACCGGATGACTTGAACTTTTACAGTTCCGTTGTTTTGGATCTCGAAGGGTCCATCAAACGTAGCGTTTCTCACACAGCTCAACGCAGCGGGGGCCATGCAAACCAAAACGCCGTTAAAATGATTTACTCACATCAACGCGCAACGTGGTCAACCACGAATGCTGACATGGCCTCAAACGCGTTTCAACAAACAAGTTTCTTGCAGCAAGCGAGTGCATACCAAAGCCATAAATCAGTGACCTCGCAAACTAGAGGGTATGATATTAGATCGGCGCAACAGGCAAGCACGCAACAACAACCAGCAGCTGGAAGCAGCGGTGCTTCCCCTCAAGCAGCGACAAAGACCAGCAGCAAACGTGGTTCTGGTAAACGTGGCTCTGGTAAACGTGATTCTGGTTGGTTCTTTGGTGGCAGCAATTCTGGAGGGAACTGAGCTGGGAGTTTGAGGTGGAGGAAGGAAGGAGGAAAGAGGAAGGAAGGAAAAGGAAGAAAAAGGAAAAAGAAAGACGGAAAAGAAGGGACATAATTGCTTGAGCGTTGCTCGTACTCGTAAATAAAAACAGGAATGTGACATGTAAAATATGATTCACTGCGTTTTGTCCCCAAAAGGATTGGTCATCCTCCACCGCCAAAATAAAATCCCAAATGACAATGACCCGATCCCTTCCGTTCCGCCTCGTCAACGTGTTCTGCGGCAGTCCCAGCAGCGACGGTGAGATTGAGAAACCAAACAAGCTGCAGGGCAATGCGCTGTGCGTGTTTGAGGACGGAACCGGCCTGAGCGACAGTGAGGTAGATACTCTTGTGCTTCCCGGTGTGTCCCCTTTACTCATCAACATATATACACCCCCTCATCCACACAGATGCAGGCACTGGCTTTGCAGTTCAACTTGAGCGAAACAACGTTCCTCCTCCCACAAACACGCAAAGATGCAGACAAACGCGTGCGCATCTTCACCCCAGGAACAGAGCTGCCCTTTGCGGGACACCCAACCCTAGGAAGCGCATTTGTGGTGAGCACGATGCATGGATCGTGTCGTGGACTTGAGATGGGCGCCGGCCTGATCCCTGTTGAGCATGCGAGTGCTTCAAGCGGCAGCACCGCAGAGCATGGCCAGGTGTGGACGCTTTCTGCCAACGCAGCTGCCTTCAGAGTTGAGTACAACGTGAGCGCCATTGCGGCCATGGTTGGACTCAGTGAGAGCGACATTGTCATTGGTGAAGCGCATAGCGGTGGATGTACTTTTGTGAATGCTGGGATTGAGCAGTTGATGGTGCAAGTGAAGAGCGTCGAAGTTCTGATGCGTGCCAGTTGCACCAGCATTGCGGCCATGAGGGCTCTTGCGTGTGAGGGCGTGTTGCTCTATGTCAAGGAGTCGCTGGACATGAAACAAACGGTGACGAGCCGGTTCTTTTTCTGCGACACGGCGGCCGTCTTTGAGGACCCTGGAACTGGAAGTGCATGTGCAAACCTGGGAAGGTTGTTGCAGCGAGACGGTGAACTGGGCGAGTTTGACCTGGAGCAAGGACATGTGATTAAGCGGTTGTGTAAGATTCGCATTTCAGTCGCGGACGAGTCTGTGCGCGTGAGTGGGCGTGTTGTTCAGATCGGGAGTGGGGTTATCGTCCTCTGATCGCGTTGTTGTATTTCACTTTATGACCTTTGTAGTAAACAAATGGAGTTTGTCAGAAAAACGGTCCTTGTCTCACGGCACCAGCAGCAGCACCGTCTTGAGACGTCGGCGAATGCGCATTCAGCATCGGTGTCCCCTCCGTCGGATAAGGATGTTGTCTCTCTCTCGGCCCAGTTGACCATTGGCGGCGTTTCTGTGTCTCCAACGGCAGAAACAGCCACAGCAGCGGCATCGGTCTGTATCACAGCGCAAGCGATGGCCACACTGCTCTCAATTTAATGCCACCTATTCATCCTTGAATGCTGATCCTGTCCATACACATTCTCTCGCAACAGTCACTCCGTTGGGACGCTCTGCTCATCCACTCGCTCGCAAACCAAGACGCCCTCCTCGGACACAAGACCCCATCCAACTTTGCCGCCGCATCTTCGTACGCCGCATGGAAGGCATCGCTCTCACTTCCAAGTGTAAACTCTGGCAGAAACCCAAGCACGAGTCCCGAGGCACCCAAGCCGGTCTTGGTCTACTTGACCGTCAGTAAAGCATCCGCACTGAAGCAGAAGGTTTGGATTTTTCCTATTCTTGAACGTGGTTGTGACTTCCGCGTTCGTTCAAAGGACGCCAACGGGCTTGCCAATCCGTATGTGGTCATCACGGATCATTCACACTCGGTTCTGGCTGTATCGGAATGCATGATTCATACTCTCTCTCCAACCTGGGATTTGAGCATTGCAATGTACGGTTTCGTGGCCCCTCCGCACTCAGATGAAAGGATGTAACACGAAACTCACTCGTTTGTCACTCCAGACCCTTGGCACACTTGAGCGAACCCATCCATATATCAATCTGGAACAAACCATCCATCCCGAAAAAGGGGGCGTTGTCTTCCATGCGCAACCTCCTCAAAGGCCGCCAACCATCACAGCAAAATGAATCAAACGAGGCACCCACACCACCGCATCCTTTCCTGGGCCTTGTGTCCCTCCCAAGCGCGTACATTCTTTCGCGCATTGAAAACAAACCGATTCTCGAAGAATGGTTTCCGCTTCAGAAACGAAATCCAAAGAGCCACGTTTCAGGTCGAGTCTTGATTTCATGGCGGCGAATTGAATTGTACCCAACAGACGCGGTGAGTTTGCTTTCGAACTTTGGTCTTGTTTTTTATTGTATTTCGAACTCTGAATCCGACTCTGTTCAATCTCTTTTCACAAAACAAGACTAAAACGTCAGCGGCTCTGTTTGGGCGCGAGTTATACGCGAAAGTGTTTAGATGCATTCCGCCAGAGCCGATCCTTGCATTCCAGGAGGCCTACAGGACGTGCTTGGAAGCGGATTTCCAAGAAATTGCGGCTTCGTTCCGTGTTTCAAAAGATGATAACCTGCTTTTGAGCACGGCGAGCATTGATCTTCTTAAATTACTGTCAAAACATTGGTTCATTGATGACTGCGCCCGTGGCATAATGTAAGCGTGGATTTTCGATTGTCGAAGGCGCTTTGAATGGTGACCCCATTTTTTTCTTTCCAAGTGAGCTAGAAGAGCATACGAGGCTTTACAGGAATGATAAAATTCCTGCAAAAGTATTCTTTGGAATCTTTCCTGCTCTTGTTTGTAAATTGGATGACGCATACCAGAGAAATATCATGTCCATCAACGAGGTTTGTTCTCGCAAAGTTTACACCTTATCAGGTTGCGTATCAATAACGCATCAGAAATACTAGTTGGAAACTTTCCAAGAAATTGGCGTGGCTCTGCACAAGCGAGTTCTGGATGGCTTATCAACGTTTTTCGATGCCCCCATCGAGGAATTTACCAGCTCTTCATCGAAACAGTTTGAATTTCTTGTGAATGCACTGGATACTTTACAAAATCATGTACTACTCGCGCAAAAGCTGCCCCCGACATCCACCGATGGATCCGGATCAATGCTGTCACATCTTGCGATGGTTGACGCGCTTTTGAACGAGAGTCTTTCGATTCGCTGTCGTTTGATGGCTCGGCCAACTCAAAGCGACGCTAAATTGGTTGCAGGAGCTAGTGAACTTACTCAGGAGGGGCGCGAGCTTGTGAGAATGGCAGTCAATATTGTCGATGAATTGCAAGTGTTTAACGAGTTGTTTGATGATCTGATATTGAGGTGGATTTGATTCATTTTTCTTCACGCGTGTTTGGTGCTGATTCTTTGCTTATGATGCAGGAAATTTCATATCCCCACCATGGCTGCGCGTATATATACCGACATATTTCTCTCATCGATTGAATCATACCTGTGCAATGTGATGCGGTCAGATGCGCCACTGTCGCTCGACATTGGCTTTTCAGTTTATGCAAAAGTTCAAGAGCTTTTGCCAATCTGTAGGGCGATTGATTACAGATTGTTGGATCAATTTGCTGGCGTGCTGGAGTGGTTTCAACCCTTTTTGGAACAGTTTATCGCAAGTTCCGGTTCGTTTTTTTTTTGTTTTTGTTTTTTGCTTTTTCTCTCGTGCTTGCCATGTCACTCATTGACTTGGAACGGTAGAGGAAAAAATTGGAGAATGGGTGCAGAATGCCGTTGCAGTGGATGATGTGAGAAAAGCCTCTCCTTTAAATTTCAGCCATCATAAAAGTAATGTTTTCACCACACCAGTTTTCGATACAAGCGTCGGGACATTCCTCCTCTGTTCTTGATATCTTCATGTCTTTTCAGCAGCAAATCGAATTCGTTTTAAAATTGGAGTGGCCATCGGATAACGAGACTGCTTTATTTATTGGGAAGCTGATTGAGGTATGTCGTTGTCTTTACTACGAGCACGTCACCAATGTGCTTGCTACAGAATATCGGGGAAGGGGTCGAAAAGTATACACTGCTCATGAGGCAAGGTATTTCGAGTGAACTGCAACCGAAGCAATCCCTCCCATTGCCCACAAGATCAATCAACATGCTGTTACCTACGAGCCAATCTACCGGATCAAACCTATCCAAGCTCAGCAGTGGAAATAGCAACACAACAGCAGTGAATCCAGCAGCAAATGCGCAAGTTCCAGTCTTTGGTTCCAACAACCCATCTGCACGAAAAAAGTTTAAACTCAAAATTCGTAAATCTGGACCACCCATCGATGGTAGCGAGATGCGCATTTCGCAAATCTCGTGCGTGAAGCTCGCGAACATTGCTTATCTCGTCGGTCGGTTCGATAGTCTCATTGATTCCATACCCGCGAAATTTCGGTCAATGAACGTGCGACGAAGGGAAAAGACAAATTCGTCCTCGACACATTCAAAGAAACCGTTACCGGCAATTCCAGGGACCGAAGAGCTCACACCGACTGTCGAAAAAACGCGGCGCGTATCTCCGTCATTATACACAACCTCGTACGCAACAAGAAACAACAGCAGGCTCATGAATTCACGAACTTCAGGAACCCTGACCTTTTTGTCCGCCAAAAATCTAAACATTGTGAGACCCTACGCGACATTAATGTCTTTTCGAATTAGCACGATTCCGACGCAAAAAACTCGTCCACATGGAGATGATGTTGCAACTGAACCAGAAGGCGAGCGAGAAATTGGTCGCACAAATCAGTTTCATCAAGCCCAGACAATCAAGCGCAACCAAACTGCGGCAAATGATATCGAGCCATGCGTCATGCCGTTCCTTTTAACTGACGCGGAAATCAGTCGAGGTTTACAAATCACAGTTGTACATCATGTACCCATTTCTGCGTTCACTTCCACAGCGACAAAAATGTCTGCAGGTCATGCGTACCATGAATATACTGTTGCCGTGGAAGGGTTTTCCTTGGAAGGTGTTGTAAACGCTGCAATTTTGAAAGGTCCGGCGGAGGGGTGTGTTTTTGGAGTTGCTGTCGCTGGGGGCATGGTAATGCTGCAAATGGTGATTGACGACGAAGTTGTGGCGACTGCTGTTCGAAATCGTTTGGCGTATGTTGTGCACTGGGCCATTGAGGATTCAAAGCGTGTTTTGGTTGATAAGGTTTGCATTCTTGAGATCGACTACTTTCATTACCTAAACCGACTCTACCGACTCAGATGTGCTTCGATTTGCGCATCCGACTCAAGGATGTCTCTGCAGAGCACAAAAAGATAGTGATTCTCGCCAATAATTTCGTCAGCCTGTTCACGTCCAAAGCAACGAAACAAAAAAACACACGCATTCCCGCCTCCGCTTCCGATAAACCTTCCGAAGAAGGTGTGCATGCGAAGCTGACCCCTCTTCTTGACTTTATTGATGGAAACCTTTTCGTCATTGCCGAAACCATGTCTTTGGAACTCGCCAATTGTGTTGTGCTGGGCATCTGGGAGCGGTTTATTGACATTGCAGAGTCGCTCATTGTACCTCATTTGAGCGAGGAGCAGCTCTTGGATCACCGTAAGAAAGCGTGGGAGGAATCGCGCGTTGTTTTTCTGAGTCATGTTGTTGGGATCGTCAAGTCATTTTTACACGCTGACGGAGAGGGCATCTCAATTGACGAGTTGGATTCCTTTGAATCTCTTGCTTCACTGGACTTGCTTTTCACTCATTACCGCCTTGGAAAAAAGGAGCTCCTTCAAATGCATGCAGGCACCACATTGGCGGAGGAGAGTTGGAAAGATGAGTGGTTATTAAGGCTCATCAAACTGCGCGGTGGCAGCTCAGACTACATCAACGACGTAATAAAGAGGAAAATATAAAACCGCGGATTTCTTGTTCCTTGCGTACTGAAAAAAAACAAAAAAACATCTGATAAAAGAAAACAGCAAATCATCATGCACGTGCAGCTTTGCCATTTCCGACCAAAGCCTCGCTCATCCGCCGGAAATCATCTGCCGACTTAAACTTACGCAATTCCCCCTTAATCCTCTGCAATACCAGCCCATCAATTTCAGGCCTTCGAGCTTTGTCTTTCCGATAATGCAAATACGCCCAGAACTTTTCGAGGCCATACAGCCAGCCCATATCCATGTCCAGCACAGTCATATCCATGAAATCACGGAATAGATCCATCCGGAACTGCGACTCAAGACCATATGAATAGAAACGAAATAGACATTCAAGTCCGTATCGGTGGCCTTGTGCAGCATCTTCCTGTGCAAGGGACTTGAATTCGGTATACATTTTGCTGTTGAACCGCTCTCGCAGGAAATGGCTCCAGAATCGGAACAAGGTATTCATCTCGGGGGACACACCTGCTCCGAGAGACTCGCGTTCTGCAACATAGAAAGCCGTCAGCCAAAATTCATCAAAACATCCGCAAATCCAATATATAACACACCTGCTAATGCACGAGCATGATATTTGAGGTATTTCAACTGAATAAATCCATTTTCTTTCAGCAGTTCGTAAGATGGATGCTGGAAGGCATGGAATTCTTTGTAACTCCGAGCCCCTTCGCCTCTGAGGGCGGGAGACTTTGCTTTAAACGCGGGAGACTTCAAAGGAACTGCCGCAAGTCCTCCACTCCCACTTCCCGAACTCTTCTGGCTGTTATGTGATTGCAAGCCAGTAGGTGGGCGCAAGGTCTGCTGACCCATGTACGCACCAGCCAAAGTCAACGGTGGGGCAGCTGAAGCAACAGCAGTCAGAACAGGCGACCGTAGAGATTGAGAAAGCGGGGGAGTTTGGGGCTCTCCGCGGCTCATAAGCCAACCGACAGGAGGTGAAGCTGCTGAAGACGATTCCCAAAAGTGTCTTGCAGCAGGCATTTTGATCGGTTTGGCTGCAGAATCCGCCCGATTTGTTGCAGAGGCACTCGCTTCAGAAGGTGCAGGCGCAACCACTGCTGACACAGGCTCCTTCGCTCCCACATTGCTCTTTTGGTGGCTGCTGACAAAGTCCTCAACCGATTGCAAAGATGAAGAGATTGATGACGCAGTGTACGCTCCAGCACTTTTCATCGCCGCCTTTTTCAAATCCAACTGATACAAATAGAGACCCTCGTTAATAATTTCCGTGATTTCGCTGTTTTTTTCTTTGCGATCATATGCGATAGTGGCATGCTTTCTGGGTGGGAGATTCTGATATGGCCTTGTGACGTATGGATGTGAGGAGTGAGAGTGATAGTTGTTGAAACCAGTTTGGTTCCGGTTTGCTGGGGGAGCAGGAGCCAGCTCCACTTTGTGAGATTCCATGGACCGTGCAATCGACTGAGCCGGTTGTTGCTGCTGTGTCACAATCATCAGGCCGGCAATATCCTCATCGTCAAAGTCCTGCCAGTCATCCAAATACTCCAGTGAGCCAAAAGAGTCTTTGGTGCGACCGGCAAAAGCTCTTTCTGCGGAATCCTCAATTTCATGAGCCATGCCACCTGCCATATCATCTTTCTCGATGACAACCGTGTCCTCCAATTCAAACATCAAGTCCACCTCTTCATCCTCCGTGTCCTCATCCATCATCAAATCATCAGTGCCAGTGGCTAACCCACCCTCATTTACCAACGCATCGCTAAAGCGCCCAACACTAGGGGCAAAACCCCCCTTCCCTTTCTTTGTTGCTACGCGACCCCTTAACGCCTTCACCCGATCCCACTCACTTTCCTCATCAAAACTCAAAACCTCATCTTCACTTCCGCCTCTATGTGCATTTTGTTGTTTCAACTCACGAATACTGTAACTCCCATTCCCATTCCCACTGCTTTTCAACACGTCACTCACAGTCAACGGAGCTACTACACTCGTTTTCCGTTTCGCTTTCGTCATCCATTCGTTTTCTTCATCCGAGCCCCTCTCTCGCTCATACTCCTTCATAACAACACTTCCTTCAACATTAGTCACTCCCGCATCCTTCGACACCCCTTTTCCCATGGATTGATTTGCATGTCCATTACAGCTGCTGCTGATCCCCTCCAGAGGCGACCGTGGTGGGGTTGTGAGCTGAATTGGTGCTGTGATGACTGCTTCTCTGCTGAGATTGCTGCGAGTATGTTGCAATTGAGTTGTTTGTGGGCCTTGGTGGTTGTTCTTGGACGTTGAACTGGCCTGGTGAGGTGTAATTAGGGAAGTATGCTGGGTTTGAAGCCCCACGGTGGTAGACGTTACCGTCCTAATTTTTTTATTTTTTTTTTATTTTTTTTTTTTGTCAGTGACAATTGTAAATTTTAGACCGATAAAAGATTGAGATTGAGATCATTTACCCCATGCTGCCCGCGGGGCCTTGCCGAAAAACCTGCTGGCCACCTGAAATCACTTGCCCCTGTTGATACATGCCTGCAAAGGGCGCGTGTGGGATGGCCGCCGGAGGAGGGACGGACATTCCAGGTGCCAGAATCCACTGCTTCCATCCATCTTTCCTTCGAATTCCCGCAATTCCATTCTCTCCATTGGTACCATCGGAAACAACAATTTCAACAGTCTCACTTCCTGAGAGAGTGCTGTGAATGAATTCAAACGCCCAAGTGGCAGAGTCGGTGGGATCTCCACCAGCACCGAGCGCTGATTCTCGCGAGGAGACGGCAGCGAGAGCGGCAGCCTGTTGAGTCTTGATGCGGGCGACACTTGTGAAGCTTCGGATGCGGTTGAATCCGGCTAGCACATGCAGGGGAACACTGCCATTTTCGGCATTCATTTGAGCCCGGAAGTACATGTCCCGGCAAAGGTTTTCGATCGAGAAGTAATATTCACTGCAGCATTTGAGAAGATCATGTAAGCGACATGTCCAGATATAATATAAACATGAAAGACAGAAAAAAAAGAATATCTCACATCTGCCACTTGATCCAGTTTCTGACAGTTTCTAAATCAACAGAGGCTGGGTCGATTGGTCCAGGACCCGGAAGCGGCCCGTTTGTTGCATCTGCGCCAGGGAAAGATGCTACACGACGAACGCCTTGATATCCTCCGTTCGGGTTTTGCATCACACCGTTGCGGTACCCATTGTTGAACATAGGCTGATGGTGCTGCATTTGCTGTTGGAACATGTTTTCATTGCCTGGGACCTTGGAGCCTACCATCGCTTGAGATTGCTGATGTTGCTGCTGTCCAGGAAAGCTCCCTTGGCGTTTATTGAAATGAGCAGTGTTGCTGTTGTTAAAGTTTCCTTGGCGGTTCGTGTTGTTGAAGTTTTGTCGGTTCATGTTACCATTGACGCCCCCTCGACCACTGCGCATTCCACCAGTTCGATTATTGCCGCTTCCGTTTCGGCCATTGTGGGTTCGATTGTTTCCAGCGGTCGAAGGCGCGCCAGCAAGTGGTTGCTGAGCGTCTTGAGCGATTGAGGACCCCGCAAGCGCATTCGTTGATGCGTCCGCAACGCTTCCAGCATCTTCAACAGGTTTCACTTCAGCAACGGAAATGGATTCAGTAGAATTCAACGACGGCCCCGCCGAGGCAGGAATCGCCTCAGATGCAACAACGGCTTCAGCGGCGTCTACATCTGCTGATTGGGTTGTGTTAACCTTGTTGGCATTGGATTGATTGTTCTGGTGACTGTTGGAGTTTCGGTTTTTTTTGCTCCCGTTTTTATTTGATTTTTTGGAGGTTGATCCTGAAGAAGCAGAGTTGCTGGTGTGGGTCGGTGGGGTGTAGCGAATATCAATGTCCAGTTTCGCCCAAGGTCCACCCTTCTTTCCGGCAGCTGACGAAGCAGTATTTGATGCATCGACAGATGGGGAGGCGATATTGGTTGAAGGATTTATTGCAGGGTTCACAGTGTTGCTCGTTGATGCAGTGTTTAGGGTAGGCCATGCGCTGGCAGGGGGAACCACGGCGCCTTTCGATCCCTTCGCAGATGAATTCGAGTTCGCGGAGGCGACTACTTCGGAATGCGTTGTAGTTTGCACAATCTAGGCATGGAGCATTCAATTTGCAGTCAAAAAAGAAAAAAAAAAAAAGGTTTCCACCTTTGCTGGAGCGGGAGCCAAGGGAACAGATGGCTTTTTGGTGGAGCTAACGGGGGCGGAGGGTGAAGATGCCGACGTATCTGCAACAGCGGGAACAGCGACAGGGGCCGCAACGGGGGTTGTGTCGACGGCAACAGTCTTATCAGTCTTATGCGTTGCTGCAGACCGTGTCTTGCGCACAGATGCTGGAGCAACGTTTTTGCGGGGAACCACAGTGATGAAGCCGTCGGCATCTACAGCTGGGGCCGGGGCGGGTGCCTTGCTTGTCCGGGCATCAGCATCGCCCTTCCCAGCAGCGCCAGAGACAGAGGAGGAAGAGGCCTGCTCCATCTTCCCATCGATTCCATGCACATCCGAGTTTGCATTCGCTTTGCTGCTGCTCGGGCCGGCATTTTTGCTGTCCATACGCAGCTTCCACACATTCGCAACAGCCACGGCCGCAGTGGCTTTTTCCGTCACTGCTGGTGTATTCGCAGGTTCCGCTGATGATCCAGTTTCTGTAAGGAATGATAAAATGCATCTCAGTCAGTGTCTTGCGATGTCAGTGCTGGCAGCTGCCCCCCAGTTCTCCATCTTCCCAGCGCTCGCTGCCCGTCTTTGTTCGCATGCCTCATGTCCCTTTGTCCCTTCCACTCGTCGTCCCCATACTGAAACAAGGCTGTTCACTCACCCATCGCACAGAAGTCAGCAGGAGGAAAAAAAAAAAGAAACAAAAATTCGGGTGCCCCGCACACCTATTATCTTAACATTCACTGGTACAAACTTCACAGAAATACCGTGAACATTTCAAACACAAACGCGAGGCACCAGCGGAGCCTAAATGAACCTTTGAACCTCCAAACCAGTGACAGTAGCGTGACCAGTGGCCAAGGTGGAGCCTCAATTCAACGCCTAAGGAATCAAAGAGGATCCGTCCAAGTGGATTCGTCCCAGTAGAAACCCAAGCTATTTATTACTCATCTCTCACCGAAAAAGTAAAGGCAAACTATAATACAAGAACACGGCGATAATTCTAGTTATTGCTCTTCAGCGTCCACTTCAAGACTGACTACTTTCATCCCGCGCGCTGCCAATTCAGTCTCCATTACTTGCTGTCGCTCCGTCATCAATCTAAGCTGCTTCACAAGTAAACTCATATTCTGCTCGAGCTCAACGATGCGTTCCTCCTTGTGACGGGGGGCCTCATCAAATTGATTGACGGCAGTAGACGATGGAAAATGATTTGGAAGGAACTGCTCCGGCGGAATGGGCATGGTACACTTGGGGTAACCGTCATCAGATTCGATTGGAACAACTTGAAAACTTCTGCGCCGATCCAACCCACTCTTCCTTGAAAATGTATCTCCACTAATTACTCCCGCCTTTTGATGCTGCTGGCTTTTGTTTGTGAGTTCGTTTCCTTCCTTCCCAACTGTGGGACACTTTCCATCCATGCTTGCATCCACGCCAATGACATTGTTGTCCTGCACTTCGGAGCTGTCACCATTTCCCAAACTTGAACCATCTTCTCCACGAGCTGAAGCTTCTTTTGAAGATATAGACCCCAATTCGCTATACCTCGGAATCGAAGACCGGTTGGACGCAACATTTTTGAACATTCCCCACAGGTGAGAAAATGCCGTAACAGAGGCAGCTTTACGAACGTCATCGCTGATCCCATCATTTGTACCAACAGAATGTCTGCTGTGATCGTCGTTATCGAATGACACGCTTAAAGGACCAGTCTGAGAAGGGTTGGGGTATACGCTGGGTGCTTTGGTGTACGAGTCTGCTTCGGCCTGTGTGTTGTGCGCACTGAATTTACTGTCGTCTGAGGTCAAGTTGGCGACAGGGTTGTGATGAAACGAGCGAGGCATTGATCGAAACTGCGGCATTTCAGACCCAGGCGAGTTGGAGTACTTTCCGCCATTGGACGAATGAAGTACTGAACCGCTCCTCCGCTGTCGGGTTTGTTGAAAGTAATGCAAATCGGCGAAACCTCGAACCGTAAAGCTGGAAGACGGCCGTCGCATACTCCCGTGATATTGCGAACTTGAGAGAATGCTGTGGTTTGGCGATCCAGAGAATGGCGAATGAACAAAGATAGGCATGAGACAATCGAAACAAGGGTCGCTTAAAATGTCCAGCGCCGAAGGTCTATCATTTGGGTTAATGGACAGCAGCTTGTTGAGCAAAATGGAGACATCTGGAGGGATGCTCGAGTTGTCCGAGAGTTGGCTCAGATATTGAGGGTTCCGTTTCAATTCGGTGAGCGAAACAATCCGTTCCATTTCGGTTGAAAACGTATGAAACAGTTCCAGCAGGATGACACCCAGAGAATAAATGTCACTTTTGGATGTGTACACTTGTCGATCAAGCAGTTCAGGGGCCATATAAAAAAACGTCCCTTCATCCGTGCTGGCCATTTGAGCAGACTCAACCTGGCTCGCAGCCGCTGACAGATGGTCAGGCGAGATGGCGTGACCCGTCAGAGACTTGGCCAACCCAAAATCACCAACAAGCACATGCAAATTCTCTTGAATGAAAATCTGCGACCAATATAAGTTAGTTCTCATCGAATGCATAACAAAAACGTCTTCACATTGTCTGGCTTGATATCCCTATGGACAACTTGCTGGTCATGGATATGTAACAACCCTTCAACAATTTGCTTAAAAATCATCAAATTTGCGTGCCGATAAGGGTCTTCATCCTCAGAGCTATGTTCAGAGTCTAGCGATGCCCTGGGTGTGGAACATGATTCTACATCTTCTACTTGAAACAGATGTGCTTCATTCTCAGACGGGTACGAATTTGATGACTGCACCGATCGCTGTGTACGTGGTGATGGCAAGTCTTTTCGCTTGTTTATAAAAGTGCGCAGGTCCATGAAAGGGCAGAGCTGATGTAAGAGACGGGTTGATGAGCTTAATTGGAAAAACGCTACCTCAGAAAAGATGTCGCGTCATGAAATACCTGCATCTGAATGTACAATGTGGCCTTGTGCTGTTTCCCAGCCGATTTTGAATCCACTGATCCATCTGAATTAAACTCGGAGTCGTCCGACGACAAAAGCTCATCGGGATCCCCATTGTCCTCCGATAACACACCCTGGCGACTAAATTGCTCTCTTATCGAAGCATCAGAACTAAGGGTCTGGGCCGATATCTTCGAAGCGCGAAACGTTTCAATGTCCGCCTCAACTGATTGTTGGAAATAATCCCCCGAGCGAAAACTGTGTTGATTTAAGATATTTTGCGAGGACATGCTTCCACGAAAACTTTTAACCGATGGGTTGATGGGAAGACTATGGGCAGCCGCCACATGAGGGAGATGATTTTGATGGAAAAATTGCTTATGAACATGCTGCTGTTGAAGCTGGTTTTTATGATACGGATTCAAGTGCGGATCGCCTCCCGATATCGGAACGGATGGAGTTGCTGTTCTGTTGAAGACGAATTTTTTCAATCCCTCGCTTTCACTGTCACTGTCATCCGAATCCTCTTCGTCAACGCCATTCCCACTACTTGTCTCCGATCCATGAGAAATATTGCTGCTCGAACGAGACGCACGAGAAGCAGTCGTCGATGTCGACGAGACAAACTCGATCAGGTCTTCATCATCCATGGCACCTTGACCAAGCGAGGCGTTAGACGAAAGTTCTGAATTCGATGTTGCGATAGACAGCTGCGACACGTTCCGTGGGAAGAGTAGATCAGATGGCTGCACGATTGAATTCGCTTTATGTCGTGGTGGTGGGGCCATGGCATTGTCCATTTCGGCCGATTTGATCGAAACGCTAAGCTGAGATGTTTTTGCTTCGTTAGAAGACATGGTTGATGTTATTTTGGTCACTATTCCGATGCTGTGATGACGCCTTGGCTGTAAATAGTCCGACTGCTGAACTAAAATTTCAGGGCTTTGCAGTTTCTGCTCAGTTTCAATCCAGGCAGTATGATACGAAACAACATTCGGATGTTGAGAGAGTCTAAAACCAACGTTTCTATTGAGTGAACCGTTGCAAAATCAACGCACTCGAAAATCAAAATGGCACCTGGCAAACAACTTCACTTCGTTCAACAAACGCGCATCTGCATGAGATACGGATCCAGATTCTGATGTAGAAGATGGGCCGAACGTAGTTTGGGAAGAAACTGATCCAACAGCCATTTCGTTTGCCGACACAAACACTGAGTATTGATTGGGTGTACAAGACAGTTTTACTTTCTTGATTGCGTATTCAATGCCGTCCAGCTTATTTCTAGCGCGATAGACGACCCCAAAACCCCCTTTTCCGAGACACGAAATCTCGTCAAACTCTACTTTGTATCTAGAGGAGGGTGGGCGGCATGGTGAGATGGGAGTTTTGGGTTCGGATGCAGATGTGGATGCGATTTGAGTCGAGACGGAGGCCGCTGAAACGTCACGCATTGCAGGGTTTCTATGTTCAAGCTCAGTTTGAATGCATGAGGTGGATGACGTCAGCGATGCAGTGGATGAATGAAGCTGAGAGGGTTTCATGGAGAGAAGGTAGGGACCCTTCATGAGCGCTACTTGATGATTATGAACCACGTTTGCTGGCAGTATGGACACTGATGCCGAAACAGACACATTTGTTGCAAGAACACGGAGATGCAGAGGAATTCTTTCTGCTGCCGCACGCTCGACAGCGACGCTCATCTTATCGGTGACTGAGTCAGATACGGCAAAGATGTCGGCAAGGAAACGAGGTTCTGAGACTGAAACGTTTTGAGAACTGGAAACTTGTCCATCACCAGAGCCTCCCTGCGCCCACATACCGGCGTATTCTTTTGCCGCTTTGTTTGTATATATGACGCAGGCATCCGCATGCACGACGACCACCATGAGGGCATCATCGACGGCGTCGTACGCGCTACAGACAACATCTTTGATACGAATGCGGTGGGTGCCTTTGCGCCTAATTTGCTGCTGATCCTGCATGGAATATTGCTGCTTCGATTCTGAGAAGGAAGGTTCCGATTCATCCGTGTCGCTCAATTCGTCTGATTCATTCGATTCGTCAGATTGGTGGAAATCGGCCGAGACGGCACCAGCCGCGCGCTTGTCCTTCCCGTGCCCGTGTCCTTTCTGCCGTCGTTCTCCCGTTAGATCCCCGTGCTGCTCCAGTTGCTGTCGCTGTAGCTGGCGCATTTGTGTTGCCCGCAAAAACAATTCCAATGTGCCACCCACTCATTTCCTTTTTGAGGCGCGAGGGGAGACGAATTTCGTCATTTGTGAGCACCCACCCACCGACCTGCAGCGTTTCCCGCACAGCATAACACGCACAACTAGCTCATGTATCCATATTTCTACCACAGAAGCACTCTGTTACGACAGCTACTTCAAAGAATCAAAGGAGAAGAAGATCTTCAAAACAAAACAAAACACAAAAGAACGAAATATCCAGACCCCAACCCCTTACGTCCACTTTTTAACACCCATACATCCATCCCTCCTCTTGCTTTTTTTTTTTTACTGCTCGACTTCCACCAACTCAATGTCAGGGCCAGCGTTAATTTTCATTTTGCGGTTCTCCTGAGACCGCTCAATCACAATGTCAGAGTCACTGGGGAATAATGTGCGTCGAGCGCTGCATGAAAGGAAAAATGTTAGATGCCAAAACAGAAAGAATTCAAAGGCAACTTACAAAATCCATGCAAATGCAGGAAGAACACACGCCGCAACGATTACAGGAAGTGATAGCCAAAACACTGGTAACGAGTATGCCTCTGTGTACGTTCCGATGACGCTGCCGTATCCAATTGCTTCGATAACAATCGTTGCGACAGCTGTCACGGCGAGACTGAACAGCAACACGGCCCATGTCGCCCACACCCAGTGGTACGTCAATAGGCACAGCCTTGCAAAGACAACCAGCACGACAATATTGGCGAAGAAGAATGTGCCGACCCAGTATCCAATCACGCGACCTTTTGTGTCAATGTCTCCGTCGCCAAAGGCAAGGTAGATTCCATAAAAGACAGCTAATTTGCAACACCAGTGTCAGCAAACAAGTTTCGTCGTCAAAATAGTTTGCCTCTTGGGGAAAAGCGGTTACCTAAAGAGTGCCAGACTGCATCAAACATGACTCCGGCAAACAGCCTCCAGTTCCAATATTGCCCCACGCGAGATTGATGATATAGTTCCGGAATGTTTTCGGCAGTTGTATCAGACACATCTTGCTCAAAAACTCCAATCAACAGAGGTGGCAAGGCAGTGAAAAACACGTTGAACCAAGTCATGAAGAATTCTTCGTAAATCAGCTGTGACAACAGGGAAGGAAGTCAGATCACAGATGAGCAACAAAAAAACGTCAAAACACACGAACCTGTCCAGACCACGCACTGTAAAACCCAAACCAGAACTGAATTGTAATAAACGCCAAATTTTTGTAGAAACTGTAGAAGATGAGCTCAGACAAGCGCATGAAACTCCATCGGCCATGTACAACAAGCAATCGCTTCAGAAATCTAAACTCAGCAAACGCAAAGTCAGAGGATCTCACGGCCTGCGTGCCCTCTCTGCCCATGATACCCACACCCACGTGTGCAGACATGATCATGGAAACGTCATTTGCACCGTCTCCAATTGCAAGAGTCATCTTCTTAAGCCCGTCTTTCACCATATTTACAACCATTGACTTTTGGAGAGGAGTTACTCTGCAGCAAATAACAGAGTGGCATTGCACACCCACAGCAATCATTTTCTGCTGGTGGTTCCCTGCAAATACATGGCCCAGCGACAGCCCATCAACAACCAGAGTATATCCTTTTCCAGCCCTTCCAACGTTCGCCTCCATCTGCCTTAATATATCATCCAGAATGGTTCCACATTCTGGTACAGTTTTTGAGTTCAATTTCACCACAATCATGCCCGGCTGAATAAGCTTGGACGACTGGCCAATGTTAATGGCCGTCTCTTGCTTGTCACCCGTCAACAACCAGACTTTGATTCCACAACGCATGAGGAAATCAATTGTTTCCGGCACTTCGTCTTGCAGTCGATCCTCAATCGCCGTGCACCCAACTAATGTCAAATCATGCTCCACTTTTTCACAGGCTGCCGCCATTTTCAAGTCACGGTCCACAAGCGCCGTCTCTGCTGCTTCATAAGCATCTTTAAAGTCATGGTACAGTTCCTCATCAAGTTCTCGGTACGAGATACACAGCGTTCGGAGTCCAATGACACTAAACTCATACAAGGCTTTAATTGCAGCGTCAATTTCATGTCGTGGATTTTGCGTTTCGTCTTTGCTCAACCGCTCCAGAATAATATTGTCGGCACCTTTGCAGTACAAGTGGTACTTGCCGGTTTCGGGGTCCTTCACAATGACAGACATTCTTTTACGGTCACTATTGAATTCGAGAGAGTGTAGGACTTCAAATACGTGTGTTTGAACGTTTCCAGACGCGTCTGGAGCGGTGAAGGTGACATTGGACTTGGAGCGCTTTGTGAGAACAAATTTGCTGTTTGCGATGGCTTCAACAAGAGCAGTTTCATCAGGTGACTGCGATTCGTAAATTAAGCGGCCAGAGACTTCATTGATGGACGGAATCACGCCGTGGCAGAGAACCATGACACGGTAAAAGAGCGTCATCCGACGCATGGTGGCTTCAGGAAGCCGGCCACTCTGCAAAACACCGTGTTAGACAAGAGCACAAGCAAAACACAAGTGACATGGCGGAAATAACGTACCCGATACGCTTCACCAAAAGAACCGGGCCTTTCCATGTCAGGATAAATTTCACCGTTCAGATACCATTGACTCAAGCGCATCTCATTTTGAGTCAGTGTTCCCGTCTTGTCAGAAAAGATGTACTCCACGGCCGCCAAATCCTCGTTCAAGTTCGTGTTGTTTGCCCTCATTTGAACGAGGGTGGGTGCTTCTCCGGGAGGCGCGTCCAGCGCAGGGGGCCGGAGCAAAGACATTTTCGTGTCCCAAACCATGAACAATCCTTGGATAAGACGGTCCATTTCAACCATGACAAACAGAGAGATGGGGATAACATATGTATATGTTCCAAAGTAGGAGAAGAGGGCTCCGATGAAGTTTGTCACCTGATAAAATCAAGCAAGGGATGAGGGCAAATTCTTAATGCAGTATGAGTCAAGTAGATAACTTACCAAGGCCTCATTGGTACCTCCGGGCAGGTACCATTGAGTACTTCTCTCAAACTGCACCTTGTACTGCAAATATTCCAGGGTACAACTGACAAAGAGGAGGATTGCATTGTAGATGAAGATTCCCATAACCAACCAATTCAGCCATTTCATCAACCGAGACTCTTTCTGAGGCGGCTTCTTCAAGTTGCGAATAATTTTCGTGTCGGCACCGGTATATACGACAGTCACCCACGCGTGATCCGTATTTCTAAGGACACATCCTCTGAGAATCATATTCGACATTGAGAGCGGAACAACTCCAGGTCCATCAACGATATCATCAGCATTGCGGGATTCGGGGGTTTCGTGTTTGTTTGGTTCGAAGAAGGAGCGACGGCGGTCAGCGCGTGCTCTGCCGGCGGACACAATGTATTTGGCACGTCCCTCGTAAGACAACAGGTTTTCGTTCGGGGATTCACATTGGATGTGAAGATTTACTCGAATCACGTCCTAAAAACAAAGAAAGATGGAGAGTTAGACTTGTCAGTATTTTGCAACAAATGAAACAGACCTCGAAAGCTTGGTAATGCGATAGAGCAGGAATAGCAGATCGTCGCTTCAGATTGGTTTCACTAACATGGTGGAGTATACGTCAGTATACATGAGCACAATGACCGAACCAAGGGAGAGAAAAAGTCGGATTCCCAGGCACGAAATTTGATAGACACCAAAAGGAAAATTTCATGTTGACAAATAAAATGCAACCGGACTCACCCGTCCAGTTCAGCAGTTTCAACGAAACAAGTTCCGTCCTCGAAACTTGAAGATATAATGATTGCGTCTACGCTTAATTTCTCATTCTTCTTGACATGCACCAGATCACCGTTCATCAAATCCTGGGCCTTGATCTCCATGGCAACTCCATCGCGGATGACGGACGTCAGCTTTTCGTTTGCTTCACAGTCGCTGCGGTATCGCGCGTAGTCTTCAATAAGGTCCTTCAAGGCGGCAAAGAAGAGGACCATGAGCAGAGGACTGATTTGCGACATGGGCGAGAGCGAGGAGCTGCCATACAGAACAGAGAGGGCACCGAGTAGAAAGTATATGTTGTAGAAGCGTCGGAACTGGAACGTAAAAAAAGAGTGGCCGTGGGCCGTCAGAAATTTGGTGATTATAAATGTGTCTCGTCGGGAACAAGGCGACGGCATTCATACCTGCGAGTACAGAAACAACGGAATGAAAGTGACGATCGTGTATTTGGTCGTGCGAATGTAGTTTGCCTTGGTCGTGTGCTGTGACGGCGGCACAGGCGTGAACACCTCCCATCCGACGTCTTCGTTCTCATTGCGTCTGAAGCCCCGTCGCTTCGGCAGCTTGAACTTGAGCTTTTTCTTTTGTTTCTGGGGGGTGGGTTGGGGAGTTGGGTCTGGTTTGATGCCGTCGGTGTCCATATTGTTGCTTGTTTGTAGTGAAGGGCCGATGGAGGGATCGTTGTCCGAGAGGACGGAGGTGCCTTTAGTCTTGGATATGGCTGGGATGCAGAGGGTGGATGTGGTGTGCGGGAATGCTCTCGGAGGGTCGGTCTGAGAGTTGTTTGTCGCTGGGTGTTTTGTGGCAAGCAATATCGATTTCTTTGCACCAAATAGAGCAATGGCATTTTCAAAGCACGCATGGAAATTTGAAGGTTCAAATTGATTGGCGCTTCAGTTGGCTGACGCGCATTGTTCGCGGCCAGGCCGTCATTGTTCCGTTTGTACGTGCGTCGGGCATTGTCTGCTGCCGCGAATCAGACGCTGTGACACACGTGCTTGCTTGCGGCTCAGCTTCGCGGGATCGACGCCGAGCTGTTGTCCTGCGCTCCGGCGATTTCGTGGACGCATCGTGTTTCTTGTGCGTGGCGGTGTGAGGCTGGATTCATCTCCAATGCCCGTTGTCAATAATGTCGGCAAACTCGCCAATTGTACGGACAGAACCAATCAGAAAATGCCCAAGTGTGCATCCCGCACCAGTTCAGGTATTAATGCCAATGCTGGAAGCGGATTCTCGGACAACAAAACTTGTGCAATAAAATCCGTTCAAGAAAGAAAAGCAAACACCAAGGGAGACAGATGGACGCGGCAGTAGCAGATACGCCCATGAGTCCCGTCAGTCCGGCCGGCAGTGGCATTCTGGACGGATGCGACGATTTCTGCGAGGAGACGTGGGCACCGCTTGAGCTGAGCGAGACCGAGAAAGAATGCGACAACCGCACTGACAGTCGAAGGACTGGCGCCGGTGGGAATGTCACTAATGTCGATATGCGGCCTAAAAGTACACGAAGAACCATCAGGAGAGAAAAGAGAGAGACGGATGGGGAAGTCAGAAAAGCAAAGGGAGCTGACCGAGGGATCCTTTGCAAGTCTGAATCCAATCGAGCCCCGAAAACTTGCTTGCGATGTGCGTGTACGGACACACCTCTCTGGCGCCGTGGTCCCGCTGGCACCGTTTTCCACACGCTGTGCAACTCATGTTACTTGAAGTCGAAGCGGAACGAAGCCTATTTGAACCACCCTGCTGTCATCCCGGACACAAGCAGCAATCCGCTTTCAGAGACGCATGCTCATTCAATAATGGACGCGGATTTGAAATCGATCATCAAAGCCGCCATCGAATCTGAAATCAGAGTGTGTTTGTCCAAGCGTTCGGGTCCTGAAAGTGATTCTCTGCCGCGCACAGCTTCCACGGAACATTTCTCTGAATGTGACTCCGCAGCTGCTACTTTACTGCATTCGTCCTCATCTGTGACTTCAAATATGTTGTCCGACTCAGTGCCAACTATACCGTCAACTCCCCCAGTAAATCTTCCCTCGATTGAAGATGCACCTCATTCACCCTCTAATTCTCCAGCAAAGCCAGCCAAAAAGAAGGTTAGTTGATTTCAATTGAAATGGAGCATCTTGGTTTGACAAGTGCTTTGAATAGCGACGGCGAAAGGCACCCGTCTTCAACAAAAAAAAAGGCGGCAAAGCAGCTGCGGCAGCTGCCCGCCGTGCCGCAGAAATCGCAGCAGAATCAGAGACCGCCGAACCACAAGATGGCAGCAATCACGAGGACGAACATGATGATGACGAGTCTGCCACATTCCTAGACAACGTTGAACACCAGGAAGAAGACCCAAACAAAGTCTATTGTTACTGTCGACAACCCTATGACCCGGACTTGTTTTATATTCAATGCGACGGCTGCGACGAATGGTATCACGGTGTTTGCGCCAATATTAAGGATGACGAGGCTGAGCGCATATTTTTATGGTTTTGCCGAATTTGCGAACGAGATTCTGGAAGAAGGCCCGTCTTCAAAAAATTCTGCGCTGCATGGCTTGCCGGGGAAGAATGTCGCCTTTGGACCAAAGAAATCAAGGCGCAAATGAAAGCGGCAGCTTCACTCCTACAAGTTTCTCAACCACGTTTGACTACAGGATCAACTGAATCAATACTCCCCCGGGACATGGAAAGCCTTGCGGGAAAAATTCCGTTCCCAAGCGAACATGTCAATAATCATGCGTTGGTGTCAGTGGCTCCGACTCATGAAGCCATTCAACAAGCTGCCCCTAGTATACCAAATCCGCAGCGCCAGCAGCAGGCAACTGAGCTCCGTCGTTTTGATCCAGGACAGACGAAGTCGTCACCTGAAAGCAGTCGTCAATTATTAGAAATGGTGCAGATGAAACATCCCGAAACGCTTGTTGCCAATCAAGAATCTGGGTTTAACAACGTTGATGACGCAAATGACAACCCACGAAATCAGGTTGAGGCGACAGACAATCTTGCCGCATGCTCTCTACAACCTCAAATACCAGCAGTTCCCGAAACAATCGATTCAACCAAAACTTTAAATCTGCCAGAGCCTCCTGCAATGCCCAGCTACATGTTCAAAACACCAAAATCATGCCTTAAATACCTTCCGGACCCTATTGCACCGCGTTTGAACCAAAACACCAGTGGCACTGACAAAAAATCCAATCCAGTCCCTACCAGTATCAGCGGAGGTACAAGCAGCCGCTACTGCAGTGACGAATGCGGATTAAGCGTCAGCCGGCACGCCTTACAGCGCATTTTGCTTTCGGCCTCTTCACCCAAGCCAACCCACAACCATCTTGCTGCATCTCCCATTGCCGATTCTGCTCTCCCACACAACACCCGCGTTTCAAAACAACTGCATCCACGCATTCACTTATCATTGCACGAGCGTGCCGTATCGAGCCGAAGCGAAATCTACAGTCTGGAAGCTTACGATGCCTTGGACCGTGAGCGACTCCTTAAATATGCAAGGCACCGAGAAACGCTTGTCCAAAGGTTGCGCGCCTGTGAGTCTGTGCAAGAATTCTTGGAAGGATGCTCGTGGAGGGCTGCTGTTGTGAACTGGTTTGTGAAAAATCGCGTTCGTAGAGCAGCGGAAAATGGTTGTGGTGGTGGTGGTGGTGGTGAAGGTGACTGTGTGGCGCGACAGGGTCTTGAGATTATTGGCGAAGACGTTGACAAAGAGAATGAGATGGATCATTTGAATGGCGGTATTCGCTGCAAGAGCACGTGCATCAACAGTGTTGATTCGAAAGTCAAAGCAGCAAAGAAAAAGAAGCGCAGGATCAGGAATGGAGGCGGAAACCAAGCTGCTTGTGATGGCACTGAAGGAGGTGGTGATGGTCAAAAGACCTCTGTTGCCGTGGCAAACGAATCTCCGCTTTGTGGGTTTGACTCGCGAATTTTGGAATGTTTCCAGTTGATGGATAATCAACGCGACTCAAAGAAACACTGGGGAGAGGAAGATGAAAATGGAATTGACATGGACGCTCTGGAAAATGCAGCAAGTATAGATGACGTGAAGGGTGCAATTGTTGAGACAATATGTACAATACCTGTTGATGCTTGCAAAAGCCATCATGACTGGGAGGATTTGAAAATGAGCGAGGTGCAGCTGGAGATTGAGACGCTCGTTCAGACATTCAAGGAAATTTGCGAGGAGGAGTCTCGACTCGTTGACTCTATGCGGAAGCGAAGAGCCCTGATGCGAATGACTTTGTAGTCTTTTTTGGCACACCTTTTATTTATTTATCGCGTATTTAACGTTTTTTCCTGAATGAAGAGATACTTCTGTACATGGTATGAGTGCTTTAGGTGCTTTTTCAGTAGCTGACGTGCCCTCGACCAATAGGAGGAGGGAATGGGTTGGTACTCAACTGGGGTTGCGAGCGAAATCCCAGTTCGTAAAAACCAGACGGTAAATAAATACAAAAATATAAGCATGTTCAAGTCCATCACCCGCTTCGATGCGTTCCCAAAGATTGACAAGAACATGCAAAAGTCCACTGGGCTCGGAGGTTGCTTTTGCTTTTGTTAGCTCCGTTTTTCAACTCACGCACAACCAACAAATTGGATTATCAGGACTCCTGACGCTGCTGGTTGCATTCGGGCTCTTCTTTCTTGTCCTGACTGAGTTTGGGCAGTACATTCACATTGCGCAAAAGTACGAGTTTCTCGTGGACAGGACTGCGGGGGAATCGACCGTGTCGATCAACGCGGATCTGACGATTGCGATGGCCTGCGAAAGTGAGTGACTCTTCATCAAACAATTGGAGTTCTGTTTTTGTTGATGCTGGTGCGTTGCTTTGCTCAAAGACCTGCGAATCGATGTTTTGGATGTCGCCGGAAGCTCTATTCACGCAAAGGCCAACGACTTCTCAAAGACGCCGGTGAGACAGAACTGTTGCGCAAACTGAACGAATGATTGCTCATGCCTGCGTTTATGCGCACCTGTCAGGTCAAATTCCACACTGTCGGACTTGTTCCAGTTGGGTACGAAAACAAACTCAATTATTGCATACGCACGCTCTGAATTGAAAAATCATGACCAGTGAAAGAAAGTCGAAATCAAAGCTGGACGTTCATCGTATTGTCGCCGAAGCGCAGCGAAAACATCGAGAATATGCCGACTTGAAAGGCCGTGCGTATTTTCTCCTTCCAAAGCGCTTCAAATCATCGCACGCTGACACCTACTGTTTAGCTCTGGATGCATGCAGAATTAAGGGGCATATCAATGTCAACAAGGTTGCTGGAATGTTCCACATTACTGCTCTGGGTCACGGATATTTGGATTCAAAACATGTTCCACATGAAGGTCTGTTCTTTATCTCGCCTCATTCACTGTCCCTCTCACAAAAGTTTTGCCATCGAATGCGACAGCCATGAACTTTACGCACCGCGTGGACAAATTATCTTTCGGAATTGATTACCCGGGTCTGGTCAATCCTTTGGATTCCAGCTTGGAAATTGCGGATGGAAACTTTGAAATGTTTCAGTATTTTATGAGCATTGTCCCCACAATTTACGTTGACAAGCGCCGGACCTTTGGCAGCGTTGTTTTGACAAATCAATATGCCGTTACGGACTACAAAAAAATCGTTGGTCATGAAACGCGTGAAGCTGGAATTCCTGGTTTGTTTTCTGGATCAAGATGGGCAGAGCTCGTTCTGAGTTGTGATCTTTTTTGCAGGCATTTTTATGAAGTATGAAATCGAACCAATCGTTGTCAGAGTGACTGAGTCGCGCGCCAGTTTTATGCATTTCCTGACTCGTCTTTGCGGTATCACTGGAGGTGTGTTTTGTTTTCTTTCTCTGTCATTTCCTATGGTTACTCAGCAACGCCCTCTTCGCAAAGGCATTTACGTGACTGTTGGGCTCATGAACAACCTGATTCAGTTCTTTATGAACATCTACGAAAAGTACTCCAAGTAGCAGTAATAAAAATATTCGGATCTGCGCAAGATCCATCTCTCTGTTGTTTCCCAGGCTTGATCCGTGCGTGAACATTTTCCATTGAAAAAAAAATGATCGCAATCATCCTCGCCCTCCTCGCAGTGGGTGCGATATCCGTGTACTTGTTCTTTACATGGACCGTCTTCTTCACGCCCGGGTTCAGCGCCGCCGAGACACCGAGTCTAGAGGACAAGACGGCCATCATCACAGGCGCAAACTCGGGGCTTGGCCTCTCGTCAGTAAAGTTGATGGCAGCGAAAGGTGAGCAGAGCACATGTCCATCGTTGCATTGTCTCAGCCTGAACTGATGCATTACCAGGATGTCGCATGTTGAGTCACTCAAACTTCTCTCGGTGTCCCCCCGCATTTCACTAAAACATGTTCGCCAGCGTACTTGCATGCAGATCGAAAGGCAAAGCGGAGGAGGCAATTGCCCTCGTCAAGAAATCTGTCCCAGACGCGGATTTGGTCTTTATGCATCTTGACTTGTCGGATTGGGACAGTGTGAAAAGGTTTGCAGCCGAGTTCACGAAGACGGGATGGCCGATTCATATTCTTATGAACAACGCGGGTGCGTTTCTATTTTTTCCGAATTCGCCGCTGTTGTCGCTTGCTTATATTTTTTGAACAACAGGAATCATGGCCCCTTACGACTTCCAGCTCTCTAAAAACGGTTGCGTTGCTCGTTCATGTTTTCCAAATAGCAAACTTACGCTTTTGACCTCAAGGTGTTGAAATGCAAATGGCGGGAAATCATTTGGGTCATTTTTACCTCACTTCCCTGCTTCTTCCAGTTCTTGAAAAGACTGCCAAAGTAAACAAAAACGACAGCGTCCGCATCGTGAATCTCTCTTCCATCGGACATACTCTCACGTACTGGTCTGGAATCGACTTTGAACACATAAACAACTCGAAACGTGAGTCCTTTCCATGCGTCCGTGCGAAAATTTGTCATGAAAACGCGCCGCCTTTTCTGTTTTTGCAGGATATGTCTCATACATGGCGTACGGCCAGAGCAAACTCGCCAACATTCTCTTCACGAACCATCTTCAAAAAGTTTTTGACGCCAAAAAGCTCAACAACGTGTACGTCAACTCTGTGCATCCTGGCGCTGTTTCAACCAACCTCTTGAAAGAGAGCGCGTACTTGAGCTGGATTATATCGCTCGTAGAACCCATCACGAACCTGCTCATGCTCACTTCTGACAGGGGTGCATTGACACAAGTGTATTGCGCAGTTTCACCCAAAATTGTGGACGGACAATGCAAGGCCAAGTATTTTGTGCCGACGGCAACGCTGGGCGAGACGAGCGCGTTTGGCAAAGATCCCGTGCTTGCTGAGAAACTGTGGGACTGGTCTGTGGACGTTTTGGAGAAGAAGGGGTTTTCATGCACGTGGTAATGCTTTGATGCAACCATGCTCTGAGGGAAGCAAAAACTGTATCTTTTTTTGCAGTTTTGTTTTTATTTTATTCAACCCCAGCGACAGATGAAATACAGATATTATTTTCTGCGCTGATTACATTGAAGCCATCATCACCATTGGCTGCGATTCGCTGTAAAACGGCCCTTCTTTTGCGTACTTTACGAATCGGTTGAATAGTTCTTCCCGCAAGATTTCCTTTGCCGCTGCATTCCTTGCAATCGATTCCATAACTGAGAAACGCCATTTCTGCACGATAAGAAGAGAAAACACTGGGGTGTTAATGACGCGTTTCAAATTAAAAGGAACGGTAGCCAACGATACGTACCATTCCCAACTCGGACTTTTCATTTGACCTGTCAAGCATAAATGCAACAAGCTGTCCAGATTCCCTGATTGCCTTCAATCCCCAGTCGTATGTGCTAATGGCCTTCAAGCATGCATATCCAGCCACGCGCAGCGCCTCATCAAACGATTGAATCATGGCGAGGAAAAATAGGCACCCTCCGACGTCTCTAAAAAGCCTGCTACTTTCACCAGAAACGCGTCCATCTGCGGCATCATTGTCCAAAATGCAAGACAATGCCTCACATGCGACTACTCGGATTGCGCCGGTTCCACGGCGGGCTGCCTCGACAACAGCATCGAGGCTCTGGGGATAGTGGCTTGACAACAGAATGAGACCTGGTCGCGAGCTTCCAGCGTTTCCGATCGCGTAGAGACAAGCTTCTTTTACGTCCAAGCGAACGTCGACCTCCTCAGTCGTGAGTAGCGTTTGGATCGTTTGGATGAAGCCGTACGCGTCTTCGACCAGCCCAAGTGCCGAGTCTGAGTTTGCGCCGAGTGCAAGTGCGAGTTTTGCAAAGAATTTGATGGACGCCGTCAAGGAGAGGAGGGTGTCAATGTCCTCATTCGCCCGCTCATACGCACGCATGAACTGGGAAATACGGGTCAAGACGGCAGTTCTATCGAGGAACTGGAAGCCGGAAGTTGTTGACTGCAAGCGTGTCAGGATTTCAATCGTGTTCAAGCGCTTCATAATGTCAGTGCTGTCGAGTGGTTCAGTGATCATTGATTCGAAAACGCCCGTTGCTTCGAGCGCGTGCATGTCCGAAGGCGACGATTGCGCAGCCATGGAGATGACCAGATCGCAAACACGCAGCGAGACAGTATCAGAGGATGTGTGGAAGAGCGCCGTTAGCAGCGACACGTTGTCAGGTGACATGAGCTGTGAGAGGTGGGTGCTTGCTGTGGCAAGAAGTAGGGCTGATGCGGCGCTTGCTACGGCTGAATCTGCAAAGTCAAGACAGTCGATAATGAGAGGAGCGAGTTGGAGACGGGTCTGCGCACGCTGTGAAGAAGTTAGACCAACCACGAGCGTGGAGTGGTGAA
Source organism: Chytriomyces cf. hyalinus JEL632 (assembly GCA_025435555.1). NCBI lineage: Eukaryota > Fungi > Chytridiomycota > Chytridiomycetes > Chytridiales > Chytriomycetaceae > Chytriomyces > Chytriomyces cf. hyalinus JEL632. The sequence continues at coordinate 82,970 of JAIWWG010000068.1, read as the reverse complement.
TGTTTGGACATACCTCGGAACTTGCATCTGCCGCCAGTAAACGCAGAACCAGAATCCGCACACGTGCGAGTGGGTGGGTCAGTCCATCGGACAGAAGCGCCATCTGTGAGCATTTGTTATATGCATTGGAAATCAAAAACTCACTCGGACAGACAGCAAAAGAAGCGTACCTGTGACTCTGACGCAAGCCCCGCCGCCTTGCAGATTGCTGCGATGCATTCGCACGCGGTGTCGACAGCGCTCTCGCTATGGGCTGCTATAACCACACCAACAAAGTGGTTGAGCGTGAGTTGTTTGTCGTCAAGATACTTCTGAACCGACTATCGGTGGGGGTGGATGTTGGTCAGTGACGATCATGGCGTTGGTTCGAAAGTTCGAAAGACCCTCTCACCTCGCTGCTGTTGCTCTTGCTGGCAAGCTGTACCAAGTCGAAGCTGTATCCGCTCAGCGCATTCTCCATTGCGATGGTTGCACTGTCGATGTCCTCTTCGTTGGGCTCCTGAGGGTGTTGCTGTGTCATTTGTGTTATCAACGGTTTTTTATTATTATTTTGTCTTGAACGCGTAAATCCTGAGACGACGATCATCCTTGAAAACAAGAACGACCATGCCCAACCATCAGAACCCTCGCAAACCCGTGATTCCGCCAGTTGCCGCCCCCGATCCTGAGGCGCTGGCCAGAGCCGAGAGCTGTAAAACGTCAGCCTACTACGCGTGCGAGTCAAAGCTGCCGCGCCGCTTCGAGTGTCCAGGTAACATCCTCGCTTCCTCTGAACTCAGCGTCAGGTGTTCGAAGTGCTGCTTCCACAACGACATGCGTTCGATGGTGGAGCGTGGTGCTGTTACTTGTAGTCCATACTGCAATCCGCTTTCCCTGGCAGCAAGCACACGTGCGAAACTTACTCCAGTACTCTGCCTTAACTCGCAGGTGTCTGGCAGTACAAACCGAAGGAGCAGCATCCCATGTACATGACCACGTCCAACATGTACGGACACTACGCCCCAACTGTGCATGAGATGCCGACCAAGTTTCACGGGCAGTCATCCAAGTTTACAGAGGTGTGTTTCAGCTTCTCTCGTTCGTGTGCTGCTGTTGTTGACCAACTCTCCCGCACTGCTTGCTCTCTCATCCACTTACCAACGCCCTGATCCGATGGCTAACCCGACCCTGGAACCCCCTTTTCGTTGTTCTCGCCTGCGATGTATCTCCTGTGCTGTGTCGCAGTTGATGGGTGCCAAACTGTCGCGTGACTTTGGCTTGAATCATTGAAGCTTTTTTCATCAATCGAAAGTACAATAAACATGTCGCGTCCAGCTGGCATACACAACGAGACGGAGGAGAGCGAGTGTCGGCGGCGACATCGCTGGCTCCCCATCGACATGGACGTGGCTGGAGGCGTGGGCGGCGCCGTGGCCAGTGCCAACGCCGGTGCTGGGGCGGGTGCTGCGGAGCTTGGTCGGAACGGGACGATGGGCATTGCAGTGCACTTCTTCGACGCAGCCACGGCAGTAGCTACTCCGGCGACCGTCTCAGTCTCGAATGCGGCCATGCCCGCTTCTCATACATCCATTCCGTCCTCTGCAAGTGCCTCTATTCCACATACTGCACTCGCATCAAGCCGCTTCGTATCGTTAAATGTCGGCGACCGTGTGCAGGTACTAGAGCAGTATTTGTCCGAATGCGGCTGCGATGAAGAGAGTCCCGGGCACAACGGAGAGGAGAAAGGGCGGGATGGAGTTGAAGGGGAGCCCAGCACTCGCATCCCTCCGGTCCATCAACCACAGAGACCGCATCATGCTTCTCAATGCCTTTGGCTGAGAGGGTATGTATTTCACATGCAGCAGTCATCTCCTAGTCAGACATTGGGTATCTTTCCCACTTCGTACGTCTCTCTTGCTACTCCTACCGCAACCTACCAGCATGCATCGTTGGCTTCTGCTCTAGTTTCAGCATCAGGTAGATTTATATATTTTTTGAATTGGACATTGAACCAAACCAACTTTTGTTTTCATCCCCTAGTTCTCCTTCCCGCCCCGGTTAATGCCACACTTATTCCTTCAGAGTCACTTAATGGCAATACAGACCCTCTTGCAGATGATATCGCTGCTGCATTGCTTTCGTGGTCTCCGCGGCTGAAGGACTATCTGCTTGCCCAAAACTACACTCTTTACGAATCCGTGAATTCTCTATCACTGCAGCTTTACAAGCTGCGCCATCAAGTTCTGGCGCCTACGCTTTCACGCGAGAAGCTGGAGAAAGTAAAGAGCCTCATAGTGGATATTCTCGAATACGGCAATCACATCCAGGGACTTGACTCCATCGTCAGACACAGAACACGCGGATATTTGCTTGGTGAAAAACCATCTTCTTCCATGGTGAAAGTGTTCAAAACACACTTCGAAGTTCACGAAAGACTCCGCTGTCTTTCGCTTTCCGCCGCGGATCATTCATCCACCCTGGCAGACTATATTTCTTTGCATAACCGTACCACCGGGGCAGACCGTTTCACCCTGTCTATGACACCACTTTCCATGCCAAATAATTCCATCTTAGGTAAGAAAATTCCTGGCATTACGTACATTGTCTGAACGCCGGTATACAAGACCCGGACATTTCTCTTCAGTCTACGCAGAAACGAAACGAAACCATCCAGACGTATTATATTCATTTCGAACTTAGTGGCTGCTTCGCCTTGATTTGCAGTCATGGCGAGTACGCGGAACTTGCCTTTTTTCTCTACAACAAACATACCGGTTTATCCGTCTCGGAGGATTTCACTGTCCTGATTGATTACACCGGAATTCCAGTTTCGAAAGATGGCGTTGGCGCGCCAAGGCTGAAGACCGTTTTTTGTGAGATTTCTGAGAGGGAAGTGCGCGGGACATCAGCTAATAGTGGGCTACATGCCGGGGGAAGCGCGGATAGCATTCAAACTGGCGCAGGTGCGACAACTCCTTTTACCATCTCAAGTGGATGCAGCCTGTGTCTAGGCGTGCGGATAGTACGTGTGGGAAAACTGAATGCGCACGACAAAGATAAAGATGGTGACCTTGTTTCTGGGTTTGTCAAAAATGTGGTGGCAAAGCGAGCATCATCGGAGTCATTGATTGGAGAAGCATTTGGTCGATTCTCCAGAAAGGCCGATCGGCACCATCAGCATTCCAGCAGCAACAGTGTCAGCAAAAATTCAATCGGGAGTGGGAGTGTGCATAGTGCTTCAAGCAGTTTGGGTGACTTGAATAACGCGGGCTACCGTCGACCATTTGCTTGTGGTGTCCTGGACCTGAATCAAGTTTGGCGAACTATTCAAACAGCGCAATTACCGTCAACAAGTAGTGTTTTAGCCAGCTCGCTGCCAGTTTCTGCTGGAACTCATACAGCAACCAACTCCATCTCCACTGGACCTTCTTCTTTAAATGGTGATGCCGATCTCTTTGGACAGACCCCACTTGTGATGGAAGGCACAGAGCACACGATACCCCTTTTCAGCCCAACAACAGAAACCCTGTTTCCAGTTATGCACGATCAAATTTTTAATCAGCTCCCCGGCATTGAAGCGTCATCTCGCGGCGAAGATCATATCAAAGTTGTCCTTAATTTAAGCACTCACGCCAGTAATGTGTCAGAACCCGTACCATCAAGCATTTCAATCTCAAACACTGCCAACAAGTATCAGTTTCAAAAATCCGGAAAGCCGCAACCTCCAATCGAATCTGTCATCACAACTACCCCGCGTCTTGGATTCCCAGATCGGATGCACCCACATGAAACGCGCAACAGCATTTACATGACGCTTGTAGAAGGCGAGTTTGCTTCGACATCCCGTATCGCCAGCAGTGCCGCTGCCTTTGTCACATCCGCATCTGGCGTCGGACTGCGGAATGTGCAAGTTAGTGTGCAGTTTCGGTTGTCTGATGGAACGTTTGTGGACGAATGCGTGAGCCGAGGATTGCATGCGATGGAACATGGTTATGAATCGGTTGTATATTATCACACGAATTCACCGCGCTGGGACGAAACGTTTCGAGTCGATTTCGAGCCGCAAGCATTGGAGCAAGTGCACGCGCTTTTCTTGTTTCGGCAGTGCGCAAGTATTACGCCTGCGAATGCTGCTGGGGAGCGGGATAAATTTGGTGCTGGTGGCGGTGCAGCTACAGGCGCGGCAGTTTTTGCGTACACTTTTTTGCCTCTCGTTGGATCGAATGCCGTATTGCCAGACCAGGATCACGTGCTGCCATTGTATAAATTTGACAGGCAGGTGCTCCATAACGCAGATTATCTCCATAAGGACAAGAGTTCGTCATTGACGAAGGATCGTTTGACCGTTTCCACGACGTTATGCAGCACTCTTATGACTCAGAGTTCAGGGATTATGGACCTGTTATATTGGAGGCAGGCGATTGCTCATTTTTCTGAGACCACTGTTGGTGCAATTGTGACTCAGTTTGTGGAATCTGTTGCCCCCATCGAAGTCGTCAAGTTTCTGAACGGAATCATGGATGCTCTAATTGATGCCTTGGATTGGCTTGACGAACGGTCAGAAAGCCCAAATTCGCAACCTGCTGGTATCAATGAAACTGTCAAAATCATTTTCAACGCGATTATTCATGTCTGCACAATCATGCTGGAACCCAAGTTTGCAGCGTATGAATCCGCCATGGAATCATATGTGGACAAATTCCTACGCAGCACGCGCTGCTGGAAAGGGTTGCTTACATCATTTTGCTCCTTACTGGATCGGCTTGATGAAACTCCTGCATTGTGTGCGAGTGTGCGTGTCTGGGGATTTTGGTTTCAGATTGCCGTACGGTCTGGACTTTTGGATGAAAAAAGGGCGGCAACTGCCGCAGCGAATGATCGCACTGGGAGTACAAAAAAATCCAAATTTGGTGACTATCTTTTGGGGATGATGAACAAGTTGGAAGCGTTTGTTGGTCTTCCGCATGAGCCAGCAACTCGAGCGCAGCAGCTGATTTTGAGAAATTTTATGGATCTTATTCCGTACTTGGAGCGTGTATATGGGGCACCAGATTTGATGCCGTTGTTGATTCGACTGGTAGATGGAGTCAATCAACAAAAGGTGGTGCTTTTTTTCTTCTACTTGATGTACCTTGTCTGCCTCAATGTCCTGAACTGCTCTACTCTCTGTTTGTAGAATGCGCTGTTTCTTTACCAGCTAGCTTTCATTCATTCTTTGATCCGCAGCCCTGTCTTCAACGATCAAAAAAGCCGACTTACTCTGGTCACAGCAACACGAGGGTGGGTAAAAAACCATTTGTCATTGGATGCAAATCGCACATTGGATTCGACCAAACTCGCAACTGCTCGAATATGTGCAAGCATCTCCGCCGAGCTGATTGAAAAACTGCATCGAATCGGGGATCGGCTCAGCAAAGAACAAGCGCGTGCGGCCACAGGCAAAAGCTCGTTGACTTCAAACAACGCCAAAGAGCAGGAGCTCATGAGTCGGTCGGATCTGTTCTCTGCCTGCGTTGCTGAGCTGTCACCTCTCTTGGACTGCTTCATTGGCCTTTACTGCACCCTGTTGAAACATGCTCACAGTATTGGTTTGGATTTCAAAGCAAAAGCGATTGTTTTATCCAATCCGTTTCGGACGGAGCTTGCCGAAGTTGCCGCCGTGGTGATGTCGTTTGTTCATTTTCTGCCAGTTTCGGATCTGATTGGTCTGCTGAACGTCTCGTTGGACTCGTACATTGGAGGCTCGAAAGTTAGTGGTATCGGAGGGCTCTACATTGTCTTGCAGAGTTTGATGAAAGGTGCTGCGTTTCCGAGCAACTGGGCCAACGCCAACATGAAAATAAGCAAGGTGGTTGTGAAGACCCTCCGCGTAGTCAGTGAAGCGTTGAAAATCCAGCGATTCCAAACCCCGGGAAGCGTGTCGGCAAAGGAGCAGCTCTTCTTGCATGATTACTTTTCAATCATTTTGCAACTTCTCAACTCTCGCTGGGTTGCAACCGAGCTGTTTGGACCTCAACTCAAGCGGCTGGCTCTGCGACTTGACACGGATGTGCGTGGTGAGGCTGGAGAGTTGTTTCGATACACGTGGAAAGAGGTTATTTTGGCTGAGAACGTGGATTTGGGATCAATCTCGTTTATTCGAAGTCTCTTTGGATCGTTTTTGGAGCTGACGATGAGCCCGCATCCTCGGTTAAAACTGGCTGCAGTGGAACTTTTGTTTAGGTAGTTTCCCCTCAGTTCTCTCACCAACTTTAAATTTTCTGAACACATCTTCACATCAGTATCTTGGATCACGAATGCAAAACGAATGGAAATTTTCAATCGTTGGAAGCAGAGTGCTGGGATAGACTTGAAGGCTTGATCATGAATGATGGGAAAGGCGACAAGTCTTACCGGCACTTCTTGGTCGACGAACTTGGCAAATACTTTGCCGAAGCAGTCACTTCTAAATCAGAAGAGGAACTGACCGGTACGGGCAGCGGCGCATCCGTTAACGGGAGTAAATTCAAGGTCTCTTCTTCGGCTGTATCCATCGACACAACTCGAGCTGCTGCATCAAGTTTTGCGGCAACGGGAGCAAAGTTTCTGAAAAATGCGGATCGGCTATTAGAGATTTTGTTTACTCTGCGCGAAATTCCTCAAGATGCAAGTTTCAATGACGAGCGAGTCTGGTTGTCTTTGAAACTGATATACTTTTTCAGGGATGTCGGAAGGAGGTAAATTTTTTTGGCAGTTGCAACCTATCTCACCAGCAAAGTGAAATCCCCTCTCTTTTCTGGTACGCAGGGGCCTTTATATTCGGTACATTCATCGCCTGGCAGATTTCCATGTCTCCGTTGAAAATCACGTGGAGGCTGCATTGACCACAAAACTGCATGCCGACTTGCTTCCATGGTCTCATGAGGAAATGCTTGATCCGATCGCAGAGTATGGATTCAACACCACGACTTCCGCCTTTGAACGAAAAGAGAGTTTGTGGATGAAATGCATCAAAGGTCTGGAAGTGTCCGGCCATTGGGAGCGGGCCATTATTTTGTATGCGGAGTTGGCTGCTCAGTATGAGAAGCGGTGGTATGGATACGCCAACTATGCGAGTTTGCTGAGGAAGCAGGCGGATCTGATTGATAGCATTGTGAGCAAAGAGCGGTATTATCCGACTTATTATCGCGTTGGCTTCTATGGAAAAGGACACGCTCCGCATCTTCAAGGAAAGCAGTTTATCTACAAGTAAGTGGTTGCGATCAATTAAAAAACCCGAAGTTATTAATTTGCGTGATTGCAGGGCTGGAGCATGGGAAAAGTTGGCAAGTTTCTGTGAGAGCATCTTGAACAAGTTTGTGACGGCAACGATCCTTCGATCAACATCTGCACCAAGTGAGGACATCGTGAACGGAAACGGAAGCTGGATTCAAATCACGGCCGTGAATCCCGAGATTGATCGGCAGCGATGGACGGATGGGGACATTAATCAGGCTTGGTACAACTGGGAGTATGACGGAGACCGTTTCGCAGATATTGACGGAGGAATTCGTGAAAATTCCTTTGAATCGTTGCAAGATGCGGATGCAGCAGCCAAGAAGAGTCTGTCTGGTGTGTCTAAACGCAGGTCGTCGCTCATGACATCAGACAACACAAATTACATCAAGTTCCTGATGGAACCTGATTTAGACCCGGATATGGACAGTGCGCTTTCCAAATCGAATCAGCTGCTGGACTCAATGCCGCCTCCTATTCGCACATATTACCAAAACAATGAGATTTCATCATTCTCCTGCGCAGTACCGTACCGTAAGACTTCAAATGCTGAAAACTCATCATCTCCATTGTCGTCGTCAATAGCAGCAGCAGAGCCGAGTGGGGGGCCTCAGGATCCAGTCAAAGAGTTTACAGAACTTTGGACCGAAAAAACCCTCCTCATCACATCCCACGCATTTCCATGCTTGGCGCAGCGCGCACAAGTGATCAAATCATATACCATTCAGATATCTCCTATCGAAAACGCCATAATCGCGGTGCGATCAAAAACAAGGCAGTTGTCATCTTTGCTCAAAGAGTTTCAAGAGACATCAGCGGCTTCTTCGCAAGCGCCGCCGGAAACGCGAAATGTCAACTCTTTCACAATGGCTTTGAATGGAGCTGTCGATGCTCCTGTGAATGGTAATGAATTTGTTTTTTCAGTGGTTTTATTTTTTCTTGCTTACTCTGATGTCGTTTGCAGGTGGTGTGCCGATGTATCGAAGAGCGTTTTTGGGAGATTTTAGCGCAGGATTTAACGGACTTTACGTGAAGATGCTGGCATCTTCAATTGATCAGCAGGTAATGGTTGAAGAAGATGAATGATCATTGTTTGAACCCAAAATGCTGACGACATTCTTTAATTATCAGGTTGGAATCGTGCACAGCTGCCTTATTCTTCACGAAAATATCGTGGGACCTCAGATGCGACCACTTCATGCAAGTCTGATATCGCGTATGTTACGTCACTTCGATGTTTATCAGGAGGTGACGCTAACCATAGAATTTGCAACGCCACAGTGTTCAACAAGAACTTTGAGAAAGAAATTCAGAAACTTGGTTTATCCACACTAACCGCGTCTTCGTCTGGTGAGACAGCATTCATTTACACACTGAAAAGGAACTGCAGCTAACTCTTGGTTGCAGGGGAAGGAGTAACGCCGCCTGTTGGGCTGGAAATGAAGGGCACGCTGCGACGCGCAAACTCGTCGGCGTTCCTGGCGCGCATCCGGGACTTCCCGAGCAGCGACCACTCGTCCGTGTCCGATGCCGCGTCTGTCGGGTCGAAGCTGCGCGGGTTCTTTACGAACAAGCAATAGAGACGATCAATAATATCACTTTCTTTTTATCAGTCAAGCTGTTGACAGCAACATTTGTGAAATTAAGAAAAAAGGAAAGAAGTCTCCATGTTCGCACGACTGGTGAGTGACCCAACAACCGTCCTGCTGGCCCGGCCCTCGCGCAGCGGCCTGCGTTGCGAAACCATCAGAGCCTGTGCTGCCTCAGGAGAAGCGAAGGCACCAGCGCCGGATGATAGTCGGGGCAAACCGGGATCAGCCGGAACAGCGTCCTCCGACCAGCAACCTAACTACCCAACCTGCCCACACAGACACGCTCCACCCGCCTTGCAGCTCCACGGGCAACTGCTTTCGCCAAGACCCAGACGCGGTCACTGTCGATCCACGAGCACCTTTCCATGGGATTGCTCAACCAGTACGGCATCAAGACTCCACGCGGTGCTGCTGCCACCACCCCCAAGGAGGCTGAGACCATTGCAAAGTCTCTTAACACTAGCGATCTTGTCATCAAGGCGCAGGTGCTTGCTGGTGGACGAGGCAAGGGTCACTTTGACTCTGGACTGAAGGGAGGTGTTCGCATGATCTACTCGTGAGTTATCCATGGGTCTTCCCTACCCTTGCACCTCGCTTGAATCACAGTTTATTCCACGTCTGTGCCCCTTGAGTCATCGAATGATTGATTCTCCCTTTTTTCCCCTGCTTGACAGCCCGGACGAAGCTAGCCACTACGCCTCCAAAATGCTGGGACACAAGCTTATCACCAAGCAAACTGGAGCTGCTGGACGTATCTGTAACGCTGTTTACGTTGTCGAGCGTCTTTACGTCCGCCGCGAATTCTACTTTGCCATCGTTATGGACCGCGCTGCTCAGGGACCAGTCATCATTGCCTCCAGCCAGGGAGGAATGAACATCGAAGATGTTGCACGTGACAGCCCAGAGGCCATCGTCACTGTCCCAGTTGACATCCGCAAGGGTCTCAGCGACAACGATGCCACCTACATTGCCGAGCAGCTCGGATTCACTGGAGCGACCGTTTCTCAAGCTGTAGACACTTTCAAGAACCTGTACAAAATCTTCGTCGAGAAGGATGCCACTATGATTGAGATCAACCCATTGGCCGAAATTTCCAACGGAGATGGTAATTCACTCATATATTCATATTATTGCTTTCTCTCTTACCTCGTACGCATCAGTCATGTGCATGGATGCCAAGTTTGGATTTGACGACAACGCCGAATTCCGTCAATCGGCTGTTTACAAGCTGCGTGACATTTCCCAGGAGGATGCTCGTGAAGTTGCTGCTGCCAAGTGGAACCTCAACTACATTGGTCTTGACGGAAACATTGGATGTCTCGGTTCGTCCGACTTTTAGATTTTAATGCACTCATGAAAAAAGACTAAATCCATTTTTGCTCTCTCAGTTAACGGAGCCGGTCTTGCCATGGCCACCATGGACATTATTAAGCTCCACGGTGGAGACCCAGCGAACTTCCTCGACGTTGGCGGTGGTGCTGACGCTAAGCAGGTTGCCGAAGCTTTCAAAATTATTAGCAGTGACCCTCGCGTGTCTGCCATCCTCGTCAACATTTTTGGAGGAATCATGCGTTGCGACATTATTGCCCAGGGTATCATTGATGCCGTTACTCAGCTCGGATTGGACCTCCCATTGGTTGTGCGTCTGCAGGGAACTGAGGTTGATGCTGCCAAGAAGCTGATTGCCGAAAGTGGTCTGCGTATGTTCTCAATCGACGACTTGGACACTGCTGCCATCCAGGCTGTCAAGATGAGCAAGATTGTCGAGTTGGGAAGGGAAGCTGGAGTCAAGGTTGGATTTGAAATCCCCAAGTAAACGGTGTTTTTTATTTCCGGCGGAAGAAATGGGACAGAGAGATGGGAAATGAAGAGTAGCTTCTAAAAAGAGATTTGTCCTCATGGTGTACCGCTTTTGTGGGTGCTTTGTTTTCCTTCTGTTTGTTTGTTTTTATTGATCCGTTTTCCCGCTTCTTTTTACTGAGAATAAGAGCCTCTTGCTTGATCAGGCGTGCCCCGACTCGCTCTGATCGTGTTTTTCTCTCAGTTTTACTTCTCACCTTTTCTATGTTTCCGTTTCCTTGCTTCATTTTCCTCCAACCAATGCCACCGTCCAAATCGTTTCAGGTGAATGACCTCATGCACAAAAAAAAAAAAAAAGTAAAGCGAAGTGTACTGCAACCAACCGATTGACTATTTCTACATGTGTGTGGTTTGCATCTGTCGCTGTGTGCCCGAAAACAAGAAATCATGTGATGAGAAAAAAGCGCCGAAAAGAAGGGTGAAAAATCACAACACCAACACTCACCTTTTTTCTCGTCCATCAACGGTGGCCGTTACATAAATCTCAACCGAAACCCAGTACTTTGCATGGTTTGATAGTTCATGGTGCTTTGCTGGGCTGCGTCTTCAGGCACTTCCTCGTCATCCAAACCGCCATGGACTCCATATGGAACAGAAGGGCTGTTGATTTTCCGTTTCTCGCCAGCGCTTTTACTGGGGAAGGTTGGAAATAGGGATGGATCCTTTGGAAGTGGGCTTTCACTGATTCAAAAAAAAAACGGAGGAGTTCGCGTGCACCACCCGTTAGCGAGATGTTTTGAAAAAAAGTTGGGAGACACATACGTAAAGTATGGATGCTTGAGGGCTTCAGATGCAGTGATGCGAGTCTTGGGGTCATACGTGAGGAGTTTGGACAGTAAGTCGATTCCATTTTCTGTGAGAGAAGGAAACCGCAGCCTTAGATTGTGAAAACTAAATGACGAGGAACAGGCAGTTAGCGATATAATAGGACCAGCAAACTAAACCAAAACAATACGAACGGTTGATGCTTGAAATTGAAACTTTTTGCAACGGGCAAGTTCATGAAGCCAGGCCAGACTTTCTCATTCGGCGAGCCAAGAAGCTTAAATATTTTGTCGAGCTGATCAATCTCGCCTCTCCCGGGCATAAGCGGCTCCTTATTCACGAGCTCGGCAAATATGCAACCGATGCTCCACATGTCTATTGCAGTGGAGTACTCTTTTGCACCGAGTAGAAGCTCCGGTGCGCGATACCACAACGTCACAACAAGCTGAGTCATGAATCCTTGCATTGGCTCCCCAAAGCGCCTGGCCAAACCAAAGTCCGCCACCTTCATCATCCCGCGGTTGTTCATGAGCAGGTTGGATGTTTTCAAGTCACGATGGACGATCCATTTGCTATGTAAGCAGTCGATCGCGCTGAGCAGTTGGAGCATGAGGGTTTTAATTTCGCTTTGGAGGAATGGCGTGCGCATGGCGTCCATCAGAGATTTCAAGTCATGCTCAACAAATTCCATGACAATAAAGACCCCCGCGTAGCTTGGTGTCACCACGATTTCTCGCACGTCTACAATGTTGGGATGTTTCGAGAGGAGAAGGGTGTGGATTTCGCGCAGCGTTGTTACTGGAAAGCCGTTCTTTTCGTTTTCGAGTTTGAGTTTCTTTAGCGCCACAATCTGAGAAGAATTCAGATTATTGGCCCATGAAAAGTGCACAAAGGTCCGAAACCGAGTCTTTACCTCGCCCGTTTCCCTGTCTCGCGCCCTGTACACGATACCATAAGACCCTTCCTCAATGCGGTTGAGTTTCTCGTATCTGTCGACAGATCGACACGATATGAGAGACGGTCCCATGAGAGCGTAGGACGATGGATGGGATTGGCGATTGAGGTCGAAGGTGGAATCAGAGGCATCAGCTGATGAATGAACCGCAGTTGGCGTGGAGGAATAAATAGCGGCATTTGGAGTATTGCTGACCGAGCCTTCAGCGCTCACTCGAGCGCGCTTTGCAATGTTTGCTGCTCTCTTCTTGCCATTGCCGTGGTCGCTGTCGCTGTCGTCGTTCCATTTGCTGTTCATGCTGGTTTAAAAAAAATATTTAAATAATTACCACGCACCTGAACACCTGAATGTCCAACCCAATCGTAAGTGCCCTACCGCTTGCTCGAGCGCATTCAAACCAGTCGCTCACACGAAATGCCAGGTTTTCTTCGATATCACAATCGGTGACTGTTGCTGTAAACATGTTAGCATCAACACTTGAACTCATCATCTCCCATTCATACTCTCGACTCTCGAAGGCGGGCAGCCAGGTGTGTATTCCGCATTCGTTCGAACATACCCAGTCCGCCCATTCCGTTGACCGCATTTTTTATTTATTTTGCCCAGTTGGAAGGATCAAGATGGAACTCTTTGCCGACATTGTCCCAAAAACTGCGGAAAACTTTCGCCAATTGTGCACAGGCGAATACAAGTGCGCTTTATTATTCTTTTCTTTTCTTTTTCTTTTTCGTTGTTGGTGGGGCTCACATTCGCTCTCCTTTGGCAGACGCAATGGCGTTCCGCAAGGCTACAAAAATTGCACGTTTCACAGGTTCGCTCGAACACCTTCTTGTTCTGAATGCCCTTTTTTTTGGTACTCATCACCCGATCTTCCTTTTGACAACTTTCAGAATCATCAAAGGTGCGCTGCGCGAATTTTTAAACGAGTCATTATCCAGGAAGAATGATGTGCTTATGTGTCGCTCTATTTCAGATTTCATGGTGCAAGGAGGCGACTTTTTGAAAGGAGACGGGACGGGATCAATGTGCATCTATGGCGGCGAAAACTTTGCAGATGAAAACTTTACACTCAAGCACAGTTCGCCTGGTCTCTTGTCCATGGTACTTTTTACTTTTCAGAATCTTTGATCAATGCCCGAGTTTGGTGCAGTTATTGATCCCCTTCCCCGCCTTGTCCTCCAGGCAAACAGTGGCCCAAACACGAACGGATGCCAATTCTTCATTACATGCGCAAAGACTGATTTCTTGGACAACAAACACGTCGTATTTGGGCGCCTTGTTGATGGGTTGCTGACTTTGAGAAAAATCGAAAATGTGCCAACCGGTCCGAATAACAAACCCAAGGTAAGATGCATTTTAGGTGCTTTTGTTTCTTTTCAGTTCCAGTTTCTTTTTTTCATAACTCTCGCATGCTCTTCAGGTGCCTGTCATTATTGCCGAGTGTGGGGAAATGTAAAATGCATATGGGTGTTGAATATGGGATTCAGTGGAAGGAATGGATGTGGCGGATTGGCCACAATAAGCAATTGAACATAAATCTCCGTCGCTCTTCTTTATTCTGAACACGAAAAGTTGCTGCACGAAAAAGCTCATGTGAAACTGGCCCGTGTCAAGGGGAAAGATTGTTGTGATTGACAAAAGAAAAACGACAGCTGAGGGAAAAAAAGGACGTTTAAACAGAGAATCTTTGGACGGCGCGGTCAAACATGTCCTCTTTCAGTTGAAGCTCTTGCAAGTAAATGTGGCTTGGCGCCGCATCTTTCAGTTGGCTGTTCAGAAACAAGAAGGTTAACTCCTGCAGAGCATGCATGCAATGCCGATTATTACTTCAAGTATCGCGACGCAACTTCGGACGGCTTTCCTGTTGCGTTCGCACAGATAATAAGGTTGATGAGCGCCTCGGCATTGTTGTTGTCCTGGTAATGCAAGCAAGATGCGACAAGAAAAAACCATCAGCTCATCATCGACGTTTAAAATGTTCGCGTCATGAATAAAGACTGCTGTACCCAGTTCAACGCGTTCGTCAGCAACTCTTCCGCTTCATCAAATTTGGCAGAGTGAATTTTGCAAACGGCTTTCGAGGTCAGGAGTTTCGCAGTGGCAGTGTTGGAAGATGCAAGCTCATCAAATGTGTAAAATGCCTCGTGGAATTTGTCCTCCGCGGCCTGAAATGTGTTTCCTGGACATGTTAGAAGCGCAGAAAGTTAAGTAAAATAAATAACGTCCGCCACCGGAAATAAGTTTGCCCAAGCTTCAATCATTTGAGCAAGGGTCGCATCGTCCGCCCATGTTTTGACCGCAGCAACTTCCTTTTTCGCGAGATCGACCCGGTTCATTTTCAAAAGAGTTTGAGTGGTCAACGCGACTCTGGAAAAGTGAAAAAACCGTCAACGCGGAAATACGAAAAGGGTTAGAATGCCCAAAGAACACAGATGGAGACCGCGCCAAGAGGTAGTCGGAATTAAAATTGCGTTGGACTCAAGAACTCACGCTTCCAAGTTTTTCGAGAATGGGTGCAAAATTTTCAAAGCGTCCTCATACAGAGCGTGATTGTAGTAAATGGAGGCGGCAATGACAGCCAGAAGGGGTGTCAAGTGGCTTCCAGCAATGAGGGCAGCAAGATCTGAGACAACGCCATCCCTGTTGGACTGGGAGGTCTGCGAAAGCCACAAGGCTAGCAAACGTACAGCACGGAGTTCTGCGCTGTCAGCTGGAGTGATTTCATTCATTGGCATGTTGAAGCGAGATTGGGCAATGTAGGCCCGGTACAGGTACACGCGGCGCTCGAGACGGGCGGCCTCGGACTTGGGAACAGCACCTGGATTTGTCGCATCGTTGATAACCTGCAGAAATGCGGGTTGGAAGCAGTGATTCAGGAGACGATAGGCATTGAGAGAACAGGTTCCTCTGAATTTAAATCAGTCAGATGGGCAGGCCTCACCTGCTGATACGCTCCAACGTAAAAGGTCTTGCGCAGTGCATGCAGTTCATCTGGTGTTCGACAGTCAGTTTTGAAGGGTCAGTCCGTCGCTGTCACGCACCAATGTCGCCCATCTGTTTGCGTGATTTATTTACGCTTACAACAAGTTTACTGTAAAATAAACAACAGATGGAAGCGGACAGCACGGACACAGTGCTGCGTGTACTCGTTGCCTCATTCCACCATCGCAACGGCAACCAGATCGACTACGCCGTTCCCGCATTCGAAACATCGTCCGACCAACTCGCTCTGCCAGAGTACCTGGCGTCTCTGGTACCGGGCCTAAACTATATAGCTCCATGTCCTCTCTGACTTGACTAATTCCATCGAACCTGTCTCACAATCAATATCCATATTGGCGATCCGAACTTCTAAATTCATCCATGATAAACATGATGCCAAAGCCGTTTCTGTGCATCCCGGACGGCGCGCACGCCCTCTCCGCCATTGACGTATCAGCAGACAGCGACAGTCGCGCAACTCAATCGAATTTCGTTTGTGAGTCGCGTGTTTGTTCGGCCGAAGTTCCGCGCTCAGAATTCAAACTTACGAAATACGGACAGACTTTCAGATTCCTATCAAAGGAAAAAAACCCATCTTTGGAGTTTCTTGCTTCAGCCAAATCAATGCTTCGGTACCGATCGACCTCCTTTTTTATTTATTTTAAGCACACCTCCTCCACCTACCCTCGCGTCTCAATTGCTGTACTGTTGCAGGACCTCACCACGAAAGGGGATGATGTAACTCGATCCATGGTGCAAAAGGCGGTTGTCGTTCTGACGTCTGAGGTTTGTATCTTCTCGGAAACACTTCGTGAGTCTCATTGCGGGTTATTAAACGTTCATTTGAAGCCGATTTTTGGTCCATTGGTTCAAAAACTGGGTCTTGTTACGAATTCTTTTTTTGCGCAACGCGACTTTTCGAATTTGGCTCTGATTGACGTGAGGCCTTTTTTTTTATCGATACCAACGCGATGACTTAAGTGTCGAACCATTGCTCCCTTCACAAAACTTAGGAATTTTACCAAAGTTTGAAGAACACGTTTCATTCGTATGTGTCAGATTTGGACTTGCATATGGGTTCGTGGAATGGGCGTCCTTGTTGCGCATTCCATTTCATTCAGCAGTATTTTAACGCGAATGACCTTTTTGATATTATAGGACTGAATGTGCGCGAAACCGTGACTTTGTTTAAAGGGAGTCTTTTGCAGATTGTGAAGCTCATTCTCCTGGAACGTCGTGTACGTGATCGACCACATTGAAAACGCCAACCAGTCTTTTAATCTTCTGAACGACAGATTCTGTTTTTCGGAACCAACACTAGCCGGCTGGGCGAAACACAGTACGGCATTCTGTCTCTGATGCCAGGATTGCTGCGCTCTTTTTGTGTGGGAAAACCCGAGCAGGCGGCACTGACTGCAGAAAGTGCTTTGGATTTGCGGACAGATGGACGGTTGGATTCTTTGGGACTGCCCTTGCATGTGTTTGGAGAGGTACGTCAGGGACCCTTTTGCGACGCGTTTTTTTTTTATGAAGCATTCTTTGTTTCAGGAAACTCCCTTTTTGCCTTTCATCTCTTTGCATCAAATTGACCTCCTTACGTCGCCTGAGGTGAAGGGATTCATGTTTGGAACCAGCAATTCGATTTTCGCAGTCCAGCGCGGATCCAATATCGATGCGATCGTGAATGTGAGTAACGTATCCGCGTCGACACGAAAATTACGTAGCTGAACCTCTCGAATGCACTGCTTTCTTTTAGACGGACACTGGTGCCGTCGAGATTTTGAATCCTGAACTGCAACCCATTTTGCGCATGACTGCCAGTGACCGGGCATTTATTGAAGGTAAGTGTTCCATCTTGTCACGTCTTGCTTTTAAGCAAACATTCTCATTCATTGTTATTCTGCCCTTAACGTGTAAATAGAATTGGTTGATACTGTCGTTGATTCTTGGGAGTACGACAACGGTGGGTCCTTTCGACGCAAAAAAAAAGGAGCTTCAAACGACTCACACACGGAATTTTGAACTCAGAGAATCTCGACAATGATCCTCTTGGAGACTACGAAGGAAGCGATAATTACGTTCGGGCCCAGTTTGAAGCTTACCTGGTTTCGTTGCTTGCAACTGTAAAATACTCATTACTCACGATGGACCAAGAATGTACGTATTTTGCGGACAGTATCGCCGCTTCAACTGTTTTCGTTCGTTGACGGGACTGTTTTTTTAATTTGTTCAGCGGCAAGTCTGATTGCTGATTTCAACGATGGCTGGGTCGATGCGTGGATGGATACCGAAAATTACAAGAAATGGAATTTGAGTCCGCACGTTGAACTTGGCCCTGATTTGTTTGTATTTTTTATGAATCTTTTCTCACTGCTTTGTGAACGTCATACTGACGAGGGATCAAAAAATTAGGATGCGCAATCCTGGGCACATCAAATGGGGTGCCACAGAAGACCCATTTGCTGCCACGTTGCAAGGAATCCGGAAAAGCATCGTCGCACCTATCCAAACCAACTTGGGGAAGGCATTTGTGCAAGCGGAAGCTGGATTTTCAACTGCAGTTACGAACTTGACGGACCCTGAGCAGCAGAAAGTGATGCAAGGTTTTTTGGGTGTTTTCTTTTTCTCATATGCAATCCAGTTATTTATGAACTAAATGAGCAGAAAAACTTGCGTCAACAATGGCGAATGCATCCAAGGCAGCTGAAACCGCGCTTTCCAGTGCAAAAGAGACGGCGCAAGATTTTGGAAAGGCAGCTGAAGTTGCATTGACGAGTGCTGGAAAAGCGGCTGAAACTGCATTTTCTCATGCGGGAAAAGCAGCTCACGATGGACTGACAAATGTAGTTGCTGGATTCAAAGACCCAGTTGTTATGCAAGGTAAGGATCCCTCCGTTCCCTTGGTTCGTCCTCCTGGTATTAACCCAAATTTCCCAGAAAATGCAAACAAGGTGATTTCGAACGTGACGGAAAACGCCAAGAACCTGTGGACAACGGTTGGAACCTGGGGCGGCAGTTTGTTTAATTCCTCAGGCAGTCTCTCGTCCCAGCATCAGCAGCAGCAGGAGGCCACGGAGGAAGAAATACTGTTGCATGATGAAAGCGATGCAGCTGACCCATTTATTGTGGGTGATGCAAGCTCCCTGCAGAACCTTAAGTTTCACGATAGCGGCGATGAGACTGATGACAAGACAGCGAAAAAGAATGGGGGAGCCACGAAGCCGTCTGTGAAAACAGACACGGAGGGTGCAGAGGAAGTTGGATATAGTTTCATTTGAGAATGCTCGTTGTTGTTGTTGTTGTTGCTGTTGTTTTTGTTAGATCGAATGGAAGTTGGCGTTTTTGTTATGGGGCGTTGATGCAGTTTGATTTTTGTGAGTCGAGATTTCGAGCTTGAATCAAAACAAACCAGAAAAGACAACGACGCGCAACCAGAATCGCGCGCATCTCAATTACGGAACTCAGGTACATACTTGCATTAGGCCGTCGCGAGTATTGGACAAGTCCAGCACCTGATGCTCAGCATTCATTCTCACCTGCACTAAAACAGCGTCTGAAACATGGATCGAGAAGCAGAGCCGCTCAGTCCCGCAAACTGCGGTACGCGAAGACGCAGCGGTGCTTCAGCATTTGGAGATAGCCCTGAGGACGCGTGCGAGGTAACTTGAACACCGAAAGAATGCAACAACTTAACAACCCACTCCCAGCCAACGGAACGGAGACCCTCAACAGGGCACAGGCTGTCTTCAGGACAATTTGACACGTTGCCAGTGCATCGCGGGTCGTTACATCCTCGGCTGCCATCGCTAAGTGGACCTAGTGTGGTCCCTTCGAACGCAACCACAAACGCAAACAACACAAACACACATCATCGGTCGCAACGCTCTCAATTGGAGCGTAAGGGACACCAAGCCGCGCAGGTGCTTACCCAGCGGTTGTACACTATCTCGTCAAAAACGGAGCATCCCCATTTTATCGTGAACCCAACAGCAAGCAGCCCGTCTTCAGCCAGACCTTTTGCGCGTCTTTCGAGCGCACCACCTACATTGTTGTCTTTACCCAATGAGCGAGTTCGAAAGCGGCTGGCTGACTCGGTCAGTGCTCCAAGTGCCTCGGGAGGGATGGGTCCATTGGAAGATGAAGCACCAGAGGCGCCACATGTCATTGCAGAAGCAGTTGCGTTACATTCCTAACTTTGCCATCGATATGTTGTACGCGTATTGATCCTTCAAATCCGACAGGCGGAGCAGGGTTCAAGGACGCCAATTGCACCAAGGAGACCACCCCAGCCCATCGGAAGTACATCATCTTCTGCAGGTAGTAACCGTGTTGCTTTGAAAGCAAAGAGACCTGTGGTTCTGCCGTTAAGCAGCACACCCGGCCATACATACCGACAGATGGCCAGTGGTGCCGCCAGCATTGCTGGAAGCCGCCCAGTCTCTGGTGCCGAGTCCTCCGCAACATTCAAACGATGCGCCGAGACAATGGACATTGACCTCTTGTCAAACATTCTTCGACCGCAGAATCGAATGTTAACGCGCGAAATTGTCGAGGACGAATTGGACGCGTTTGGGTTGGGTCACACGCGTGCGACTTGCCTGCCTCCCATCAGCCAATCACAATCAGGCGCGTTGAGTACTCGCGCTGTAACACCGGCGGGTACTGAGTTGAACTGGGACGACCGAAGCAGCTTCTTTGGCGCTTCTTCGGCCAATGAGACGGATCGGAAGCTGAGATTTGTCGAGTCGGAGAGATCAGAGAGTCCCGAGCTACGCGCTCCGACAAGGCTTACATCGGGAATCAAAAAAGTGCGCTTAGTTGAACCAGAGGAAGAGATGGAAATTGATGAAACAGAACCTGCAAATGTGGTTCTCGAAATTATTGCGGAGCAGGTGACCAACGAGATTCAACCTGTCAAAACCGCTCCTGCGGTTCCCGGAGCGAAAAAGCACCACCAGAGCTTCAACTACCAGCTTGGCTCTGAGGAGCTGCCATTAACAGGCGCTCAGCTGGCGCGCGCGCCGTTTGATTACATCAAGTATTTGCAGAGCCGTGGCCGGACAAAAGAATTTGCTTACTTTAAAGCCATTCAGCAGTCCATCAAACGCGGAAACCCGACATTCAATCCGTACAATCTGGAAATGGTGGAGTACAAAGACATGGACAGATCAGACGGGTTCTATACCATCAGTGCATCTGTAAGTCTTGCAGTAGCATTGATTTCAGCCGTCTTATTCAAAACATATTCACAAAAACCAGGGAATCACGAGTTTCAACGCACTAGGCCACGGAGAATTCACTCCAACACAGCAATGGCAGCGCGAACATAAACTCTTCCATAAACTTCTCCAAATCCCGTTCTTTGCGCGGTACCGAATCTGGAAATGCTTCACAGTGTGGCATAAAACCGTGCTGCACTCCAAAATCATGAAAAGCAAACAAACGCTGACCAAAAACTTGTTTGTGGCGCATCCGGCGCTTTGCCCAGCGCTTCTTCAAGTCAAGAAGCTGTGCGTCGACTTTTTGTCTTCTCAAAAACTCGCGTGCGTTGATCAGAGTCGAACCTACAATTTGCGCGAATTCGCAGAAACGCAGCAAGAATGGGTCAAGAACGTGTCGAGCGGGTCGTTGAAGGAGTGGGAAACAAGTGTGCGAAATCTTGTCGAGACTGCGGCGAAGCTGTGCTTAAGCGCAAAGGGCTTCGACATTACCTTGAAAGAGACTGAAGACAGGGAGAACGAAATCGAGGACAATTATTCCAAGCAGAAGCTTTCCTTTACGGAACAAGCAGCAAGACGTAACGAATGCCACCGACTGCAACGCTTCGTCAAACTTGTGGACTACATGATCATCAGCTCGCTTCATTGTTTTGCCATCGACAGCGTCAAGGATCTATTACGACATGTATTCTGGGGATGTGTGAATCGGGACGTCGTTGTCAACGACTATGAAGAAAATGATCCGGTGCGGGACGAAAAAATCAGCGCTCTCATGACGTTGGAGCGACCCGAGTCAGTTGAACGCACGTCCGTTGGATCAGAATCTCAACGCCGTTCTGTAACGGAATCTGCCTTTGGTGCCAACCTGGCGGAAGATCAAAACAACAAATTCATGTCAACATTTGTCCAAGTTGGCGGAGTCATTGTTGGACCTGAAGTAGGAACTACGGAACTTATTACTTGTGGATTTGATGGCTTTGCATCTATTCTCAGTCGCATTTTAAGAGCAGCGATTACTCCGTTCGACATTCGAGATGTGTACGACGATGACAATCGAAAGCTCAAAGGAGACATGGACACCGAACCCGCAGAACTTCCATCCAGAAAATCAACAGCTACTCATCAGCGTGCGCTGTCAACGAAAGGTGTGCCTTTGTTTAACGTGGAGCTGCTCCTTCATTATTCAGGCGAGAACAAGCAGCTGTACTTTGAACCGTCACTGCCAGACTTTCTTCTCGTTCTGGATGAAATCCTTGCTTCCTACGTTGCTGCTGTCGAAGAATTCCAACTGCTGACAAACACGATTCCTTTCTTGGATCCTGCCAATTTAACTGGCGGTGCGTATTCGTCCAGTAGGGGCCTGGAAGAAGCCGAATTTGGAGAAGGCACGCAGATAGCATCCATCATCACTGAAGGCGGCTATTTTCGGGAAGTGTGCGGTCGAATTCGAGGAGTCATTGTGGGCATATTCTTGAACGCAGCGCAATGGAAACAAACATTCAACGAAGTTCGGCAAATGTGGATCGAAAACGAGAATTTTCATGCAAAGAAGGAGCTGAACGCAGCAGGAGGTCCTATTGCAGTGATTCTGGCATCCAACACAGGAGGAGAGGCGGGTAGCATGCACAAAATGCTGCTGGACTATGAGCATATGCGCTTGAAGGAGATTCGCGAAGACTTTATCGCAAGAGGAGAACCAGTCCCAGAAGAATTTCTGTCGGAGCAGATTCGGGGGATTCTGGAAATCGGATCCACGATCGTTACTTTGGAAGAAACGGGAACGGCCTTTTCGCCGCTTGTGGACTTTTTTGAAAATTCTTTGACCAAGTTTCAAACGCAGCGCCAAGTCATGAGCGGCATCTCACTCTCCAGCGTGATAAATAATCTGAACGTGGATACTACCAAGTTGAAGAGTGTTTTGGTGCCAAGTCCTGAGAGGTGTTTTTCCGATGTTGCCCAAATTCTTCCTGGGTTGGCTCGCGACAAGAACGACTTGCTCTTGAGTGAGATTCAAACTTGGGTGCGAATTTTGAACACACAATCCATAAACGTTGAAGGCTTTGTCGAGTATCTCGGATGGCTTGAAAAAGGTGGCTTCTCCTTATTTTGTTGTCCATGAATGCTTTCCTGAGATATGTTTAAACCCAGTTAAACTTGCTATGCCGCTCGTCGAAAATATGCACGAAGAAATTGCGCGTCTCTACAACCTCCTCGAAAACTTTAAAATCTACATTCAACCAACCGATTTGGCGCTGTACCAAACCCTCGGCCCAACACTTCGATCACTCCACGAATCCGTAGACATGGCATCCGACATTAAAGAAGAAAGCATCACAAAGTTTTCTGCAGAACTTGAAAAGGCCATGGCTGAACTTATGGCCGAAGTGAACGACGTTCGAAATCGCGCCCAGGATCCTATGGTTCTGAACTTGTACTCGAGCAGCGATAACGTCATTAAATTCTTGGCTGAGCTGACGTCTGTGCTGTCGAAAATTGAAGGGAAAAAGTCTCGCTATGAAGCGTGGGCTGAGTTGTTCAAGAATGGCGGGGCGTCGTCAGCCGGTGCAGCTTCTACCGACGCGAAAAAGAAAAGCGCTGGAGGCGAGCTGGAAGATACGCTCACAGAAGTCCGATTAAAAAGCACTTTGTGGACAAGTTTGAAAGAATGGTCCCAGATGGCTGAGTACGTTTTATTTCTGTTTTTAGTTGTTTCACAGTTTCCGTAACTGTTGAGTGACTTCTTTTCGCGCAGAGACTGGAAATCTCAAACCTTCGACTCACTCAACATGGAGGAAGTGAGCACGCAGATCCAGTCGTACTTGAAGATTGTATATGCCCTTGACAAAGGCCTGCCTCCAAACGATGTCGTTCCCAAACTTAAAGGAATGGTTGACGAGTTCCGGACAATGTTTCCCACAATGGTCGATCTTCGGAATCCTGCCTTGAAGCAGCGTCACTGGGATAAAATACAAGACGCTTTGGGAAAAGCGTTGGTGAAGGACGAATCTTTCACGCTTGGAACGCTGATCCAATCCAAAGTTTTTGATTTCAAGGAAGAAATTTCCAACGTTTCAAGCCAGGCTGGATCCGAAGCTGCTCTTGAAGAAATGCTCGTTAAAGTGGTCAAGAACTGGAGCGAGGCTGAGTTTACGGTCATAAACTACCGCGACTCAAAAGATGTCTTCATTTTGGGATCCGTTGAAGACATTCAGGCGCTTCTTGAAGACTCACAAGTCACGATCGCAACAATCAAAAGTTCCAGATTCATTGGACCAATCAAATCTGAAGTCGAAAAATGGGACAGACAATTGTTGTTGTTTGCCGAAACTCTTGACGCGTGGATCACTTGTCAAAGGAACTGGCTTTACCTCGAGAGCATCTTCTCTGCCCCGGACATTCAGAGACAGCTTCCTGACGAAGCCCGAATGTTTGCGCAAGTGGACCGAACCTGGAAAGAAGCCATGCGCCGCGTCTACCGCAACCCGAACGCGATCAAAAGCGGGACCGTACCAGGCCTCCTCGAGAGTTTACAGCAAAACAATATCCTACTCGATCAAATTCAGAAATGTCTCGAAGACTATCTCGAGTCAAAGCGGCTTCTCTTTCCCCGATTCTATTTCCTGTCGAACGACGAGCTGCTTGAAATATTGGCACAAACCCGAAACCCGCAAGCTGTCCAGCCGCATCTCAGCAAGTGCTTTGATGCAATCAAGAGTTTAGAGTTTTCATCAAACGACCCAAGAAGCGTTGATATCGTGGCAATGGTGAGCCCCGAAGGCGAGAAGGTCATGTTTGCCAAAACCTTGAAAGCAAGAGGAAACGTGGAAGCCTGGCTCGGATCCGTTGAGGAGGCCATGTTCTCTGTTCTTCGGCGACTCGTGAAAATTGCCATCAGTGAGTTTGAAGGGGCCAAGCGAACGGATTGGGTGAAGGAGCACGCTGGGCAAGTCATTGTCACGGGCAATCAGATTCTTTGGACTCGTGATGTGAGCGAAGCTATCAAATCGAGCGATCCAAACAAAAGCCTTGTAAGCCTGAAGCAGGAATGTGTGAATAATCTGTCTGCTCTCGCAGGACTCGTGCGAGGAGAATTGACTAAAATTCAAAGGGCCATTATTGGGGCACTCATCACTATTGACGTTCACAATCGAGATATTGTTCATGGACTCATACAAGCCAAGGTTCAAGGCCTGGCGGACTTTGAGTGGACTAAGCAGCTCCGTTACTACTGGGATATGGATCTGGATACGTGCAACGTGAAGATGTCATCATCAGTCTTTTCCTATGGATACGAATACTTGGGGTGCTCACCCAGACTGGTTATTACTCCGCTGACTGATCGATGCTACGTAAGACTCGTACGAAATTCTGCAAAAGTGTATACTAACTTACATCTACATAACAGCTCACGCTGACTGGTGCAATGCAACTTAACCTCGGCGGTTCACCCGTTGGCCCTGCGGGGACAGGAAAAACTGAAACCGTCAAGGATCTAGCAAAGGCACTGGCGCGGCAGTGTGTTGTTTTCAACTGTTCAGATGGTTTGGACTACAAAATGATGGGAAAGATGTTTGCGGGTCTTGCCCAATCTGGAGCCTGGGGTAAGCACTTGCTTGTCAGAATGTCAGTCGAAAAGAAGCATCCCTCTCACGACATAACATCCAATAGCTTGCTTCGACGAGTTCAATCGTATCGATATTGAGGTGCTCTCCGTGATTGCACAGCAGCTCCTGACCATCAAAGCGGCAAAGGATGTGCGAGCAACAAGATTCACTTTTGAAGGTCGCGAAATCAGATTAATCGACACTTGCTGTGCCTTCATCACCATGAACCCTGGGTATGTACCTCCATATTGCTTGACCAGCTCTTGTTGAAAATGAATGTGTTTGAAAAAGGTACGCGGGACGAACTGAGCTTCCAGACAACCTCAAGGCGCTGTTCCGTCCGATATCGATGATGATTCCGGACTACGGATTAATTGCCGAAATTATGCTCTTCAGCGAAGGATTCGAGAGCGCGAAACGCTTTGCAGGAAAAGTCGTGAATCTATACAAACTCTGTTCAGAACAACTTTCTCAGCAAGGTAACCTTTCTCAAAATGAAAAAGAGTAGAGCCAACAGAATCTAACCACCATGTTTCAAATATATCAGATCATTATGACTTCGTAAGCATGCTAGCACTGTTGATGAATAGCACTGAACAATAACTGATTTTATTAGGGAATGCGAGCGGTCAAATCTGTGCTCATCATGGCTGGTGCATTAAAGAGAGCCAGCCCTGAGCTCCCCGAAGATGTAGTTCTAATTCGCTCGCTTCGAGACTCCAATTTGCCAAAGTTCTTGGAAGAAGATGTGTCGCTGTTCAGAGGCATTTTACAGGATTTGTTCCCAGGCGTGGCCATCATTGAGAAAGACAATTCGCTACTTGTGAATGCGTTCAAGGACGTGATGAGCGAACGCTCGCTTGAAGTGGTGGACGCCTTTATTGCACGGATTTGCCAGCTGTATGAAACTATGCGGATCAGACATGGTGTCATGCTTGTGGGGTTAGTTGGCCTGAAGATTTCAGTACTGCTTCATTTCTGAATCGATTCTGTCGCAGTCCTACAGGAGGCGGGAAAACCACATGCTACGAAATTCTGAGAGACGCAAACACAAGACTGAAGGACATGTACCCGTCTTCGCAAGATTTCCAGAGAGTCAAAACGTGGGTGCTGAACCCGAAGGTAACGAATCGTTAAAGGGAGTGTCATACATCATTCGCTAACTTCCACGGGATAGTGTGTTGCCATGACGGAGCTATACGGACAATTCAATCTCGCAACCATGGAATGGAAGGATGGGCTCATTGGATCCATCTTTCGAGCGCAGGTTGCCGATGACACTGCGGATGAGAAATGGACAGTGCTCGATGGACCAGTTGACGCGCTTTGGATCGAGAATATGAACACGGTTCTCGACGACAACAAACTTCTGACCTTGATCAATGGCGAGCGGATAAAGATGAACAACACCATGCATATGCTGTTTGAAGTCATGGATCTTGCCGTCGCGTCTCCAGCAACAGTGTCCAGATGCGGAATGGTAAAGTTACATTTGATTCATTCAAAAGCATCCATCTCAAGTTTTATACAACAGGTTTATATGGATCCAGCAAGTCTCGGATGGGGTCCATACGTTCAATCATGGATTCGAAAGCTGCCTGAAGGCGTCTCCAGCGAACTCAAAGAGCACATTCACTTTTTAATAACGGAGTACGTCGAGAAAGGCCTCCGATTTGTGCGCAAAAACTGCACCGAGTTTATCCCGTCAGTCAACATCAATCTCGTGGCATCGCTTTGCAACCTGTTGTCAACGTTCATTGCCAAGGACAAAGAGATTGACGTCGGTGCAGACATATCCGAGACGAAGCCGCTCTTCAATCACATTTTCATGTTTTGCTACGCTTGGTCCATTGGCGGCAACTTGGCTGATGGGAATCAAGAAAAGTTTGACACGTTCCTTCGCGATATGCTCGATAATTATCCGTTGGCCGAGTTCTCTATGCCGTCCTCAAACAGTATTTTCTCACATTATGTCGACATTAAGAACAAGACTTTTGGCGTGTGGGAGGACCTTGTACCGGCATTCACCTATTCAAGAGAAATGCCGTACTTCCAAATGATTGTTCCGACACCCGATACCGTGAAGTACTCTTTCCTGCTTGAAAATCTCCTGACCAATGGATTTCGAACTTTATTCACTGGCGGCACTGGGGTTGGCAAATCAGTTATCGTTCAGGACCTGCTAAATCGCATCAGCAAGCCAAAAGCGTACATTCCCGTTACCCTCAACTTTTCTGCGCAGACAAACAGCGAACAAACGCAGCAAATGATGGAACTTAAACTGGAGAAAAAGCGAAAGAATATTTCGGGTTAGTTTGTTTGTTTTTAGGACGTTCATTCGGCGTCCTTGAACTGAATTTTGTCAATGCAGGACCTCCGAACGGATTTTCCAAAATCGTACTTTTTGTTGACGATCTGAACATGCCCAAGTTGGATACTTACGGATCTCAGCCGCCAATTGAGTTGATTCGGCAGTTTATCGATTTCAACGGGTTCTACGACCGCGAGAAGCTGACGTGGAAGATTGCGCAGGGCATCGAGATTGTCGCTTGCTGCGCACCGCCCGGCGGAGGCCGGAACAACGTGACCCCGAGATTCTTGCGCCATTTCAACATGCTAAATATTCCATGTCCAAGCGAAATGTCGTTGGGCAAAATATTCAAATCCATCGTGGAGGGTTTCTTGAAGCCGTTTCCGACGGAAGTCAAGTCGAGCACAGATGCAATTGTGAATTCGGCGATTGAGATTTATGACAACATGTGCACGCAGCTGCTGCCTACACCAGCAAAGTCCCACTACACCTTCAACCTGAGAGACTTGTCAAAAGTTGTTCAAGGAATACTCCAAGTGCAGCCATCGAATATATCCACGAAAGCCGACATTGCGAAGACGTTTGTCCATGAAGCCTCTCGAGTTTTCCATGACAGATTGATCGACGAGCATGACAGGCTGTTCTTCTTCAAGCTTGTGTCGGAACTAGTGGACCGCAACTTTGGGGTGAACCTGCCAAAGGACATTTTAGTGGAAAAACCGATTATATTTGGTGACTTTGGCAAACGTGGGGTGCCTGCCGACGATCGACAGTACATTGAATTCACGGACATGAAGATCATGAACACTCTTCTTGAAGAATACCTGGAAGAATACAACGTCACGCTTAGCAAAGATGTTCGTCTGATTTTCTTCATGGACGCCAAGCAACACATCAGTCGAATCTCCCGCATTATACGCCAGCCTCGAGGAAACGCGCTCCTTGTCGGGGTGGGCGGTACTGGGAAGCAGTCTCTCACGCGGCTTGCCTGCCACATATCAGACTACCAGTGCATCCAAGTCGAACTCACGCGTACGTACGACGTGACCGAATGGCGAGAAGATTTGAAGAAACTGTACAAGATTGCTGGAGTAGACGGGAAAAACACGGTCTTTCTTCTTTCAGACACCCAAATCAAAAAGGAGGTCTTTTTGGAAGACATCAACAGTATCCTGAATTCTGGGGAGGTTCCCAATCTGCTCGAGTTTGATGAGCGAGAAAAAATCCTCGGGGATCTGCGACCAGTTGCACGCGAAAAGGGGTTGCCGGAAGACCGAGATTCCGTGTACCAGTTCTTCATTAATAGAGTGCGGGATAACCTTCACATTGTTTTTGCGACAAGTCCTGTGGGAGACTCGTTCAGGAATCGATGCCGAATGTTCCCGTCTTTGGTCAACTGTTGCACCATCGATTGGTTTGATGAGTGGCCGAAAGACGCCCTTCTCTCAGTTTCTCGACGCTTTTTCGAATTTGTTGACCTCGGATCGGACGAGATGCGTGAGAAAATAAGTACCATGTGTGTTGAAATCCATGCATCTGTTGGATGGATGGCGAGGAAGTTTTATTCCGAACTCCGGCGACGCTACTACACGACGCCGACTTCCTACTTGGAACTCATCAATTTGTACACTTCCATGCTGCAAGAAAAGAGAAAGGAGCTCGGTTCTGCGCGCGATCGATTACGGAACGGTCTGCATAAGTTGGAGGAGACTAACGAACTCGTTGCGCACATGCAAATCGAGCTGGAGGAGTTGGGTCCCGAACTGAAACAAAAAGCGAGCGATGTGGAAGTTCTCATGGTTAAAATTGCCAAAGATCAGGAAATGGCCGACGGAGTCCGAAAAGTTGTTTCTGACGAGGAAACGATCGTCAGGGACAAAGCCATCGTTACTGAATCGATTGCTGCGGAGGCTCAGCGGGATCTCGACGAGGCTCTGCCTGCGCTTCAAGCAGCTTATAAAGCCTTGGACGCGCTGGAAAAGAAGGACATTGCAGAACTGAAGGTGTTCAGTAAGCCGCCGGACCTGGTTCTTCTCGTGCTGGAAGCAATTTGCATCCTTTTCAAAGTCAAACCTGACTGGGAAAGCAGCAAAAAGCTACTCTCAGACCCGCAGCTGATGAAAAAGATGGCCGAGTACGACAAGGACAACATTCCAGAGGCGATGACCAAAAAGCTTCGCAAGTACATTGAAAACCCAAGCTTCAACGCCGAGTCCGTGGAAAAAGTCAGTAGGGCGTGTAAGTCAATGTGCATGTGGGCCATTGCGATGGAAGTGTATTCAAGGGTGTTTAAGGAAGTTCTCCCAAAACGGAAACGCTTGGAGGAGGCCCAGAGCACGTTGGAAGCAACTCGCGCAAAGCTGGCAGAAAAAACTGCTGCACTTCAAGAAGTGGAGACACAGCTGTCGAAGCTCAAGGACACATACGAAGCGTCCATCCGAAGCAAAAGGGTTTTGTCTGAAAAGATGGAAGAAACGACACGGCGCATGGCCCGAGCCAGTAAACTAACGCTTGCGCTTGCCGATGAGCAAATCCGGTGGGCAGACACTGTTGAAGGTTTATCCTTGCAAATAAGCGCGCTCGTTGGAAACATGTTCTTATGTGCCGCATCGGTGGCTTACTATGGTGCATTCACGTCAAACTACAGACAGGAGTTGATTTACATCTGGATCAAAAAGTTCCAAGAAATCGGCATCCCTGTGTCTGAGACATTTAATATCGTGGATCATTTGTCAGACCCCGCCGTTGTTCGTGACTGGAATATCCAGGGACTGCCTGCTGACCAGCTTTCAACTGAAAACGGTATTTTAGTAACTCGAGGTAGACGCTGGCCCCTGATGATAGGTAAGGGTGAACCCCTATTTTTGTGACGTTAAGTTAACTTTGTTCTTTAGATCCGCAAGGACAGGCGAACCGGTGGATCCGGTCAATGGAGGGCTCAAACCTAAAAGTCATAAAACTGAGCGATTCGAAATTTCTTCGTTCACTTGAAAATGCGGTCCGGACAGGTCAAGCGATTCTTATGGAAGACGTTGGCGAACAGTTGGATCCTGCGATAGAGCCGCTACTGCTGAAGCAGACGATTCGTCAAGGTGGTCGTCTACTCATGAAGCTGGGAGATTCTGTTGTTGAGTACGATCGAAATTTCAAACTCTACATCACAACAAAGCTCGCCAATCCACACTACTTGCCGGAGGTATGCATCAAGGTGACGGTCATCAACTTTACTGTCACAAAAATGGGGCTGGAGGGACAACTGCTGGCAGACGTTGTAAAACTGGAACGACCAGAACTGGAGGAGCAGCGAAACACACTGATTGTGAACATCTCGAATGACAAAAGGCAGCTAAAGGATATTGAGGAAAAAATCCTCAGGCTCCTTTTTGCGTCAGAAGGAAACATTTTGGATGATGAGGAACTCATCAACACGTTGAACCAATCCAAAGTCACATCCGCCGCAATCAAAGAGCGCGTGTCGTTGGCAGAAAAGACAGAAATCGAAATCAACACTGCAAGAGAAAGGTATCGACCAGTAGCCATACGAGGATCCGTACTGTACTTTGTGATTGCGGATTTGGCCGAGTTGGACCCGATGTATCAATTCTCTCTCAAGTACTTCAAGAACCTGTTCAATCAGTGCATCATGGAAAGCGAAAAGTCCGACGACCTTCAAACTCGCATTAGAATCCTGTGCAAAAATACCACATACTCCGTGTTTTCCAATGTCTCGCGAGGGTTGTTTGAAGCCCACAAACTGATTTACTCATTCATGATCTGCATTGCAATTTTGCGGCAGCGGGAAAGCATCACTGACATTGAATGGAACTTTTTCATTCGTGGCAGTAGTCGACTGAATGGGGAAAACCCACCACGGCCTCCGAGCAGGTTCATCAGCGATCTTGTGTGGAACAACGTCTGCGATATGGGGCTGGCTGTCAACGATTTGATGTTTCTCCAAGAGCATATCACGCAGTATCCGTCCGAGTGGGACGACTTGATGGACTACGCAGACCCGTACAACGGGCCGATACCCGGAGAACACCTGGTGAAACTCACGGATTTCCAGAGACTCATGATCATCAAAGTGCTTCGCGAGGAGAAGCTTGTGCCGTCCATTATTCAATTTGTTAGCAAGAATTTGGGCCAAGAATTCATTGACATTCCTCCGCTTGATCTGATGAAGGTATACCGAGACACAACGCCAAAGCTACCCATGATATTCATTCTATCGAGCGGATCAGATCCAACCTCTGGATTGATGAAAATGGCCGCAAGCAAAGAGTTTAATATGCAGGATAGGCTTCATATGATTTCACTGGGCCAGGGACAAGGTCCCATTGCGGACGAACTCATTCGACGGGCCACGTTGAGCGGGGACTGGGTATTCTTGCAAAACTGCCACCTTGCTGCATCGTGGATGAGCCAGCTCGAAAATGTCATCAAAGCATTTGCTGAACGGGACATTAACCACAATTTTCGGCTATTCTTGTCGTCCATGCCTTCAAAAGTATTTCCGGCGTCGGTACTGCAAGACGGCGTCAAGGTGATGCAGTTTATACGTTACTTACTCTGCATATTATGCTTACTTGTTTGCAACTTTTGCAGGTCACGAACGAGCCGCCCAAGGGGCTGCGTGCTAATATTGCGAGGAGTTTCGCAGACATTTCGCGAGATCTTTTTGACGTAGCGCCTCCACAAGGCTTCAAGTTCAAGAAGCTTCTATTTGGAATTTGTTTCTTCAACGCCGTCATTCAAGAACGGAAAAAGTTTGGTCCACTTGGGTGGAACATTTCATATGACTGGAGCAACTCGGACCTTGAAGTGTCCATCACGATCCTCAAAAACATTTTATCCGGAAACAAGCAGATTCCATGGGATGCGTTGCTCTACCTCACGGGAGAAATCACGTTTGGAGGCAGAGTGACTGACGACTGGGACAGGCGTACCGTCAGATCGATCCTGAGTAAATACTACACTGCCAGCATCCTGGATGACACTTATCGATTCAGTTCAAGCGGCGTTTACTATGCACCTTCCGACGGAGATTTGAACAGCTTCAAAGCGTACATTGATTCAATGCCGTTCACGGAGGAGCCGTCCATCTTTGGAATGCATGAAAACGCCAACATCAGTTATCAAATGCAAGAGTCGAGAAGAGTTGTTCGAACTGTTCTCGAAGTTCAGCCGAGACTTGTGGTTGGAGGTGGTGGTGCAAAAACGCCGGATGAAGTTGTGACGGATATTGCAACTGCCATTTTGGAGGGTCTTCCTGAGTTGCTCGTGATTGACTTGTATGCGATTGAAACTGCGTCCGAGGCAAACCGCGCGACTGTGGACTTGTTTGCAAAAGACGATGAAGGTCGAATGCTCAATTCTTTGAGCACAGTTCTCAGCCAAGAAGCCACTCGTTTCAACAAGTTGCTCAATGTTGTCAAACATTCGCTCGTCAACTTGATCAAGGCTGTGAAAGGACTCGTTGTCATGAGCTCCGAACTGGAACTTGTCTTTCAAAGTCTGCAAAACAATGAGGTGGGTTTTTATTGTTGCGAGGCTTCATCGAGACTAAGATGGTGTTTATTTTGCAGGTTCCAAAAGCATGGGCGAATGCAGCATACCCTTCCCTCAAACCTCTGGCCGGTTGGGTGAAGGATTTGCATCTAAGGGTGACGGAACTTGCAAATTGGATCGATAATGGCCAGCCGCCATGCTTCTGGTTGCCTGGATTCTTTTTCCCACAAGGTACGTTATGCTGTGCTGATATAATGATTCATTTCGCCTTACAATATTTCAACCACCCAGGATTCTTGACTGGAGTGCTTCAAAACATGGCCAGGAAACACAACATCCCCATCGACAGCCTCGTTTTCGCATATAAAGTTTCAGAGTACGATAACGGCGACCCACGAATCTCGAAAGACGTGTCCGTGTTGGTAGCAAAAATGAAACCCAAAAAGGACTCGAACCAAACAGGCGAAGGCGAGAGCGGGTTATCGCACGTGCCCATGAAAGGCGGCCAACTATACCCTGATGAAGACGGCGTTCTTATTCGAGGACTGTTTATTGAAGGCGCGCGATGGGATCGAGAGCGTCGGTTGCTGCAAGACTCTTTTCCAATGGAAATGTTTGCCGTTGAGTATTTCATAACACCCCTCATTGCTTTGCTGTGCTCATATTTTTTTTTTTGTTTCTGTAGCCCATGCCTTTGATGAGGTTTATTCCGACTCAAGTTCCGCAGCGGGAAAATGGACTCTATGTGTGCCCGTTGTACAAGACGTCTGCGCGAGCGGGAACTCTGACGACAACAGGACAGTCTTCGAATTTTATTGTCCCTGTGAGCATTCCTTCAGATAAACCACAAGATTACTGGATTTCAAAGGGTGTTGCGCTGCTGGTAGGCTTTTGTTTTTGCAGGTGGAAAAGACGCAGCTCTAACACAAAATGATGTCCTTGTTGCCAACAGTGCCAGCTGAACGATTAGAAAACAAGACTAACGCGTGTAAATTTGGCTGGCTTAAATAAATACATTTATAATACTATTCAAACAGTGGCTATACAACATTGGAAAGCAAAGGCTATATAAACATCAGTTACATTCGGGAAAAATGCCGTGCCAGACTCAGAGCAACAAATTAATGAGCGTGAATAAAACCATATTGCTTGCTTTCTCAAAAATGCAAGTGTTGGAAGACGCCGAGCTGGCATCTCGCATGGAGTGAAACGCTTCCTTCATTCCAGGCTGCTGGAAGGACACAGCGGCTCCTGCTTTGGAAACAGTCAAACTACCAACGGATGCTAATGTCGTAGGCGCTGCTGAAGCAGTTTCGACAAATGTAGATTGAGTTGCTTGTGAGGATACAGCTGAAGTGTTGGCCTCAGCCTTGGAAGCACCCGTTTGCGATAAATTGAGGGCGCGAGCTTCCGGCGGAGCAATTGCACCGCCATTATTGAGCGCGTTCCCAACGGACCAGGCGGCACTTGTGCTGTCTTTCCAGTACCACGGAACAGGATTCGAAATGCAGTTTCCAACGGGTAGAATATTGTATCCGGCGCTCGTCACCATTTGTAAGCATTGATTGACAACCTTGTCCACGCCGCCAAAGAGATCATGTTGTAATGAAATTATGCCGCCGTCTGGTTCGGGCGGGTTTTGGATCCAGGACGCGAATTCGTTTGGAAGATCATTGTATGAAAAGTTGTACGCCTTTGCTGAGGATGGGTCGGCCTGCAGCCAGTCTTTAGAGTCCTGGTTGGAGTTGAAACGCGGTGTGTGCGGTGAGTTTCGCGGGGGTTTTATGGAAGCGTAGATTTTAGAACTCACTTCATTCCATACAATGATCTTGAGCCCCACCGAGTTGATTATTGCGCGAACTCTCGGATCAATGTCACCGTCTTGGGAAACACCAAAGAAAAGAAATGAGAACACGCGCGATGACAACTAATCGGAAAGAAATTTCTTGATATTACAGGGAGGTCGAAAGTATTGGGGAAACACGCCGGTTACTTCTTGAATCGCACTGCCGGACCATAGAATCTGGGGAAATGGTTCGAGAGCTGTCAGAATTTTTGGAGAAACGTTGAATCCGAGTTCAAAAAACGGAAACCTCTCCCAAGATTTGCTCATTCGTTTGCGTTGTCAGTGGCATGTGAGACCATGTGTGGATTCTTTGGGAGAGAGAGGATCAGAGAGCGAATTATGGTGGCAGAAGGGTTTCACCCACCCGATCTGATGGCCCGCCTGATACGCACGCAAAAGGACATTTGCCTGGTCCGCCGACAGCAAACGCGAACCAACGACAAAGAATGTAATTTTCAGATGTGCCTTGTCCAGCAAGTCGAGAAGAATCGGCGTAAAGTCGCCCGGGCCGTCATCAAATGTTATTGCCCACGCGTTGCTCTTTTCACATGCGGTTTCATCGAGTGTCCAATCGGGAAACGGGTTCGGGACTTTGTTCACGGGGACGTTTGGAATGTTTGCGTTCGTGAGGTATTGCGCTACCCACTGATCTAGAGGCGCCGGTCCTCGTGTGAACTGGGCAGGGTACAGGGCGGGGCTAATGCCACGGTCAGTGATTGAGAGATGGTGGGAAGGTGTCGAGCTTACTTGAGTGCAGCCGCTGTCACAGAGAGCACGCCAATGAGGAGTGCCACGGCCATGGATGATTGTGATATGAAAGTGTATCTCTGTGATGGACCCGCCATATACTTGATCAGTCAGATAAAATGTTTCTAGCGGGTCAGCTGAATTTTGTTGAACCTTGATGAATGGAACTCACGCGTTTGCCCTTTGTTCCAAGCACCGAAGAGATGCACAGAAGCTGCTGCATTGCATGGCAACATCGGTCTCCTTCACACAGCACAAACCGGACCCGACAAATGCCAGCTGTTCATTTACTCACGTCACAGCAGTATCATCACTGCGGAAAACAGGCGATCGAGAGCACCCTTTCCAGACAGTTTCTCCCGATCACTCTCACTGAAAATGCTGGCAGGTCTTGCATCCATCGCGTCTCGCACGCGCAAGAACAGCCCCCCTGGACCCAAAGCTTGGAATATTTCTGTCCCGCCATCACAAAAAAATGTACAAGAAAAAGGCGGGTAAATCGTCCACACTCACCAACGTCAAAAACCTCGCACAAAACCCAAAATGCGCTTCACAAACGTCCTCGCTCTCGCTGTCCTGCCTCTTCTCGCGTCTGCCGATGTCTGCACTCTCATCAACAAGGTATGTGTCCCACATCACAACGCATGCATGCAATTCAAACATACTCAGCCAACTCCTCTTTAAAACAAAAGGTCAATGCGTACCGCCTCGCATTCAACCTGAATCCTCTCGTTCTCGACGTCCGTCTCGTCCAAATTGCACAGGAACACTCTGACCAAATGTCTACTGCGTCCTCTAGCCACCACGACCGCAGCCACCAAGCGCAGGACCCTCTACTCCTCTCAAACCCGGAAGACGCAAACAACATTCCCGCCGTCTTTCCCGACCCACACGCCGAACAAGAATCCCAACCAGGCGGCGGCGCTTGGTACGCGGAAATTGAACGGCTCATCCCCAACTGGACCTTCCTCGCTGAAAATGTCGGCATGGGCTCTAAAGACGAGAATGCGATTCTGGACTTGTTCAAGAGCACCGAAGAGTATAACCACAATTTGCTTTCGGACGAAGCAACGCTGCTTGGCATTGGCGAAAAGGATGGGTACTGGACTTTTGAGTTTGCGGGCACGTCGGATGGGAATGGGATTGAGGCAGTCTTTTGCTGAATGCGTCCACACACGTGTGTTTCCCTCTCTTCGTTTTGCCACGCTTCTTTTGTGGATTCGGGCCTTTTTTTTTTATAGGATTGCTTTTTCTTTTGAGCTTGGCCTGAGTGTGTTCGTTTGTATCATCATGTCCGTATTTATTGATTGCATAAAAGCGTGTATTTATGTAGCTCTTTTGTTTGTTGCTGGAAGCACTGTCTGCACTTGTAAAGGCAACGACTGCGCATTTTTGCGTGCGTGGAAATTGTCCCAAAATCGCCAGCCTCCGTTTCCTTTTCGGGTATAAATAGCGGCTGCTTTCGAGGGATGAATCGAGGTAGTCGCTTGGCGATCGAGCTAAACACACAGACCCGCGTAGGTCTCCACCCATGCTCTGACAGGCTCCCACAATGCCACTTGCAACGCCGCGAGGCACCCGGCGAATCACGCTGGGCAGACATCACCAGAAAGTTCACGGCGCACGCCGAATGAAATGGGTGTCGGGCAGCATCTTCAGTGCAATCACCAAGGTCGCTAGACCAGGCGACACATAAGTGGGATGCACCTACCTCACCTCTCCTTTTGTTTCCTGCTTTCTTTCTGTATGTCCTTCCTTCTGTCCTTCCTTCCGTCTTCGCTGTGTCCCACACAACACACATTTTGCTTCCGCCTTCTTTCTCTCCTTCCGTCTTTGCCATGTTCTCACAACACACACACATCAATTGGACTTGAATTTCATTTCACATAAAAACTCGACACACACAAATAAGGCAAAAAAAAACAAATGTAGGAAAAAAGCAGCGGGTCAAATAATAAATCAGACAAGGCCCCCCAAGCATCTTTGACGTTTGTTTTAGTTGTCCATCGGCCCTGATGATCTCAAGCTTGAGCGACCGGCTCTCATCATTTCGTCAACCAGCAGGAAGTTGGAGGCAATAACAGAGCTATAAGAGTGTAAACAGAGGACTGTTAGACACCCCTTCCTTTCCAATACACTGATAAACTTTACCATGAATGCAGCATGTGGCGGTGGACACGGTAGTTGTCAAGGATTCCTTCCAAAACTGGATCACATGTTTCCCCAGTTTTCAGATCGACTCCAACAACGTGACCCTCAGCGTATTCTTCCTGCATCATGACAATCACGTCTTGTGCATCGAATCCAGCATTTCTAGCGAGGGTCTTTGGGATAATCAGAAGCGCATCTGCGAAAGCTTGCACTCCCATCTTGGCTCTGCCCTTCACGGAAGCCTTAAACTTGTTCAAATGATCAGACAGTGCGACTTGGAACGCGCCGGCACCTGGAATCACGTGCTCATCTTCAATTGCGTTTTTGACGGCACGTAAACCATCACGAACGGCATCGTTGATTTGAGCAATAGTGTGCGAGTTGGGGCCTTAAATTCGAATTTGGAATATCAGCTTCTTGATGGCAAGAAATGCAATGGGAAAATCCATACCAGTAATCAATAGGGTAACAGACTCGGGGTTTTCCACGTTCTCCATGAATGTAAACTTTTCCTCTCCCAAAACATGTTCATAAACGAGTCCAGCGCTTCCGAGGACGGAAGGCTCCAAGTCGTCAACAGAGTTCTGGGCGACACCACCACAGCAAAGCTGAAGACTGAATTGAGAAATGCGTAAGGATACACTTGTCGACTTCCGCAATCATTCATGGTAAATGATCATACCGCTCCATGTTCCTTCTCTTGGCCCGTCTCAAGGCAAGAATATTGTGCTTCGCGAGGACATCCAGACTGAGAGGGTCGATTCCCTTCTGGTTGAAGATGACGAATCCTCTGTCCTTGTCTTTTCCATCACAGACCTTGTTTTTGAAGTCCACAATTTTGGCCAGACGCGCATCAACAAATCTGCGCTCTGATTCAACCAACTTTTCGCGTTGTTCGGCACTCGAGTAGAAGAATCCAGAGTTGATTTCACTGTAATAAACAGTTGAGTCGTCGACAGCCGTGGCTTAAGGATGCACGTTAGTATCTCACCTCTTTTCGTACTCCAACGTCACGTTCAGGGTCAGAATGAATGCGTTTTCAACTCGCTTTGGCATGTCGGGGTGTCTGGCTCCGTGGTCCATAACGAGTCCCTTGACAAGACGAGTATCCGTCTCATTTTTGTGCATCATCTTCATGATTTCCACCATGTGCAAATCGATTGGCTGTCCAGGGCGGTGAATCGCCATAACTGCGTCGACGACCGCTTCGGTCAGAGCATCCGCAATGTCGGTTCTAACTTTGGTACGAAGGGAAGAGCGTGCGACGCTAATCAACAGGTCACGGTCGATTGGCTTTTTAAGCTTAAATGTTTCCAGAAACTAATCGTGGCATAGAATCACAAGAAACTGTCAGCAAACCTTCAAAGTAGTGGGGGGTGGAAAAAAAAACACAGGTAAAAAATCAGTCAAGAATGGGTGCTCACGTTAAGCGATTCCTTCTTTGCAATGTCGAAACCTTCGGTAATAACGCGTGGATGCAGTCCTTCGGAAATGTAACGCTCAGCCTGTTTCAGAAGCTCTCCAATCATGATCACGTTTGAGGTTGTTCCGTCACCCGTGATATCATCTTGGGCCGTAGCAGCCCTGGCAATCATAGATGCAGTTGGGTTTTGGATTTGCTGAGAAGGATGTGTGAGTATGCGAGGTTGGGTCGAGGGAACAAAAGGCCAAGCACCATTTCCGTCAACAGGACTTTGCCGTCTTTCGTCAGCTTGATGTCTCCGGCACCACCGACGAGCCTATGGAACGAGAGAGAGAATTCGACAAACGAGTGAGCCTTGGGAGTCGAGCAAATATAATCAGAGGGCTCACATCTTGATGGTTCCTTTTGGCCCAAGGTTGGTCTTGAGAACATCCTGCAGACCGAGAGCCGCGTTGATGTTGAGCTGCAAAGCCTGGCCACGGCGAGCGACTTCGGCCTTTGGGTTTGCGAGTTGCACTGCTGCGGACGACCTTTGTTTCGAACGAGACTCCAGTTTAGCATTGGCACGGATCAAACTTGGCAGCAGAATCGAGCATGAGCTCGTCCTCTGAGCGCACGCATCTGCCTCAGCGCACAGGTCGTACTCACATTGTTGGTGCTTGCTTGCTTGGGTGCTTTTATTGTTGGTGTGAAAAATGCCTTTTCCGGTCCTAAACAATATTCCCTTTCCACCCCTGCCTCATAAACATTTACCATTTTACGTTAAATCCGATCCCAACACAACACCCTGCGAGATGTCCTGGCCGGCATCACACGGATGAGAGTGGGCGGCGCTTCTTTCATCGTTACTGCGTGTGGTCTCCACTCTTTCCCCTTCTGCCTCATCCGCTGGAGGCACACATCCAAAGTCGCGGCAACAACGTGCAAGGCGCAATAAAATGTTCCAAGCAAATACACCACATTCAGTCATGAATGTGGGGCATGAGTCCTTGCTGGCAGCTGTGGCCAAGTCCAGCCAAAGTTCAGACGGAATTTGTCAAAACAAACAAACCAAAACAAAGCCCAAAGATTTAAACTTTTCGCAAACACCTGAGAAATCCAACACAGCTGAAGTCGAGACCACTTCAAAATATGCTTAGCGAGATTCCAGCTGCAGACGCTATGGATGCGCTGACAGCTGTCTCGCAGCCTCTTGCGCCGAGGCAGGACCTCACGCCCCTCATTGCGCGTTTCAAGGGACTTGTTGCGCTTACCGGATTCGCACCGGACATGTGGACTCAAGATGACGGTATTCTCTTGTGCCCTCTTTTACGCATGCACGCGAATCTAACGCGGCAACCTTGGTACCCTTGAACCAGACACAACTGTCTCCGACTTTATCCAGGACGCCCACATTAAAAAGCTCGTGCTTTACATCGATCCAACAAAGCAATGCCTGCGCTTTCAACCAACGCTGCCCACGTTTCCAATCAAAGAACTCATGTACTTTATCAAAAGCGCGTCCACCCACAACAGCACTTCATCACCATCAGCCGGCAGCGAAACTAAAGACGCAAGCGAATCGAATTTCATCATTACGGAGCAAAACTTTGAAAAGAGCTTTCAGTACGGAACTGTGTCTGGGGAGACCATGGACAGTCTGCTGAGGATGATGCAGGGCGTGTATGTGCCCATGTTTATGGAGAATAAGCAGTGGCCTGAGAGCGTTAGAAAAGGTACGAACCGTTGTCGATGTTGGGAGCGCGTGAAGTTGATCCCTCCCAGATTTCCGATCTCAGATGCACAAGTTTATGGCCTTTTTGACGGACGCCACATACCAAGTCAAAGGCCACACGGTGTTGGTAGGTGTTGAAGCATAGGGCTCAGCCTGTGATGATTCTAACTCGCTTTATCGGATTCATCTCTCGCACAAAGTACGTGCCAGTTGAAGAATTTACCAGTCCCGAAGTTGCAGCAAAATCGAAAAACGTTGTTCAGCGCCTGGAGTCGCTTGTTATTCATTGGACGCGTCAGATTAAGGAAGTTGTCAACAACCAGCACATCTCGGAGAGTTCCGGTAATGGACTTTGTCGTGCCTGCCACATTGATGACCAACCACATCCATTTTAGAAAACTCCGGCCCTCTTGAAGAGATTCAGTTCTGGCGAAGCAGATGCGATGATTTGTCTGGAATCAGCGAACAACTTAATCGCGCGGATCTGAAGGAAATTCTGGCCGTGCTCGAACTTGCCAAATCTTCGTATTTGGAGCAGTTCCTGAGACTTTCGAATCTCATCAAGGAGGGAACTTCGCAAGCTCAAGATAACCTCAAGTTTCTGAGCACTTTGACGGAGGTGAGCCTTCTTGTTCTGAAAGACTTGCAGTTCTTGAAAGTAACACCACTCTTCAGCCCTGCCAAGTCCTCAATACATCGGAACCAAAAGACATCATTGTTATTCTTCCGAGACTCCTCAACTGCATTCGCATGATTTGGGCAAACTCAAAAAACTACAACACCAAAGAGCGACTCACAAGTCTACTGAGGAAAGTGTCGAGCGAAATCATCAGCCGCTGTTGCGCGAAAATCAGCCTAGAAGAAATCTTTCACGGCGATGTTCATGTGAGCATGACAAGTCTGCAGGACAGCATCAACTGTGGGGAATCATGGAAAAACGCGTACAAAAAGCAAGTCACGCATATTGCAAAGTTTTGTGAGAGTACCTGGGACTTTGACCAGAGCAGCATCTTTGCGCAAATTGATGCATTCGTGCAGCGGTGTAGAGACTTGTTGGAGGTGTGCGAGGGACAGATTCAGTTTGCACGCAAGGTTGTCGGCGGTGATAAAGCACCGATTCCCACATTTGGCGGAACAAAGGGGCCAGAAATTGCAAAAAGGTAGGTCCTCCTCTTTATTCAGCATTTGCGACTGACTTGGAGTCTTTGAATTGGTATATTACAGCTTGGAGGATATAGAACTCGCCTTTGGACGAAACATTGGCAGTTTATGGAACATTCGCCGTTTCATTTTGGATGTGAAAGCGACAAGGTGGCACGACGACTTGTGAGTGCTTGGCTTGATTCTTAAGTAGGTTGAATGTGCTAATATTGTCACGTGCTTGCAGCAACGCTTTCAAACAAGGCGTCAAAGATTTGGAAGTCATGACCCAGAACACCATCATCTCTGCATTCGAGGGAGCACCAACAGTAGATGCCAGCGTGGAGCTCCTTGAAATCTTTCACGGGCTCGCCAAACGCGAGGCCATCAAACGAACGGTTGAAAAAAAGACTGCCGACGTCTACGGACTCTTTATTCAAGAACTCAACACGGTCAAAGTCGAATTTGAAACGCATCGAAAAGCACCCGAGATTCTACGGTCTCATCCAGATTACGCTGGTTCAGCCTACTGGGCCCGTTCGCTTCTCAAGCGGATCCAGTTTTCAAACAGCGGGCTCTCGAGCGCTTATTATCTGCCACACACACCCTTGGCAGACGAAGCGAAAGCGCAGTATGATCCGATGGTGTCCACTCTGGAAGACTACATTTCGAAAACGCACGCAGACTGGGTCGCCAGCGTGGACCCGAATCTGGGTGAAAAGCTTGACGGCACATTGATGGCACGTCACCACGGCGAGTTTTTGGACATGAAGTTTGACAAGGACCTGCTCCGCGTCTTTTCAGAGATTCATTACTGGCAGAAACTCAAGTGCGATGTTCCCTTTTACGTTCAAGAAATCTTTAGTAAGCATGAGGAGCTACGCATTCTCCGAGAGAATGTTTTGCTTGTGGTGCGGGACTACAACTCCATTTTGGAGACGCTCTCTAAGGATGAACACGCCCTTTTCCGCGAGCGAATTCGCTTTTTGGACCGCAAGATCAACCCAGGCCTGACGAATCTGACATGGGCGTCCAAGGGAATCACTGACTACTTTGTCAAAGAATGTCGGCGGCATTCCCACGACGTTCAGAAAACTGGTTAGTGGTCTTGATTGATAAACGGTGTCTACCTGTAAACTAAACCTGATTCGGGTTTTGTAGTGTCGGAGTTTATCGAGTCAAGCCAAAAGATCCAGAAATGCTGCAAAAGCATCG
The DNA here is from genome assembly GCA_025435555.1 of Chytriomyces cf. hyalinus JEL632. Classification (NCBI taxonomy): domain Eukaryota; kingdom Fungi; phylum Chytridiomycota; class Chytridiomycetes; order Chytridiales; family Chytriomycetaceae; genus Chytriomyces; species Chytriomyces cf. hyalinus JEL632. The sequence goes on along the minus strand of JAIWWG010000068.1, from coordinate 39,705 downwards.
CTGACACGCTCCTCTGGAACGTGGAAAAGAAGAAAATCTACGATTTGGAAGAGTTTGAACTGGCGCAAGACGTGTACCGAGACCACATTCGCAAGAAACTCACCTCAACGCACGAGACAATCTTCCAGACTTTACAAGCGCTGTTTGAAATCTTTAGAAACGACGGCAAAGAAGTGTACAACCAATGGCTGCGGTACGTTGACAAAATCGATGGGTATGTTGAAGAGGCGCTCAGGGGGGCTGTGAAGCGGTCCTTGCAAGAAATTGTCAAGGCGATTAACGGCGAAGGCAAGAACCGGGACGGAGGTGGTGAAGTTCACCCCTTGTTCAAAGTCAATGTCGTCTTGGAGGCGCAAAAAGTGGACTTTAGCCCAACTCTACAAACACTTGAGGAAAGTGTCAACAGAATTGCACGGGATATGATCTCATGTATTGAAGTCGTGCCACGGCTGACTGAGATCCTCGAGCTGGACAAGAAGAAGCACGCCAGCATGTACGCCGTGATTGAAGTCGAAGAGGATGTCATCAAGAACCTGACAAGTCTACAAAACGGCATGGTCAACAATGCAACCAAGTGTCAAAACTACCTTCGCAACTGGGACTCGTACAGAGAAATCTGGGAAATCAACAAGGACGCTTTTATTCGGCGTTACGCTAAACTGAAGCCCGCTCTCTCAACTTTTGATGCCGACATCAACAGATATAACGAAGTGGCCAACAATACTCAAAAGGAAGAAACGTTGACAAACATCAATTTCGTGCGCCTCGACAGTTCCTCTCTCAAGCATGCCCTCGTGAGCCACTGCAATGCATGGCAAAACAAATTGACCACGCTTCTCAACATCAACGCCATGACGGAGCTCAACAACCTGCATGAAATGTTTGCGAAAAAGACGGAGAAGCTCCAAGCTCCACCCAACGACTTGAATCAACTGTCGGAGAGTCTCGCACTTTTGGGGCAGCTGCAGATAGATTCGACAGCCATCGAAGCGCAGTTCAATCCCATTCACGAACAGTATCAAATCTTGGAGAAATACGAGGTGCAGATTCGTGAGGAAGAAAAGCGGCAGTTGGAGTCATTGCCAGGGGCTTGGGCCTCTATGCAAGTTGCAATGGGAGAAGCTGATAAAATGCTGCAGGAGTCCAAATCCAAGTTTAAATCTGACCTTCTCAGTTCAGTGGAAGACTTTTCCAAGGTATGTTTGAATGTCTACTGGCTTTACAATGAATACCAACTAACATGTTTACAACGCTCGCATGATAGGGAATGTCATCTGTGCGCGAAGAGTTCTCCACAAAAGGACCCTTCAGCGCGCAATACGGCGTTGATAAAGCGCTCAAGGCTATCGCCGAATACAAACAAATGATGCAAAACGCGGCAGAGCAAGAATCGAATCTGCAAAAGGGACTGCGCGTATTCAAACTGGAGCAGCCGCCGAGCAAGGAAATTGGCCAAATCAACTCCGAAATCGATTCTTTGCAACAGATTTGGTCCTTAACGCAAGAGTGGGTTTCCGTGTGGGAAGACTGGCGGACGAAGCCGTTCCTGACTCTTGACGCAGCAGAGATGGAGGAGTACGTGCAGCGATATCTGAAGAAGCTGCAAAAGATGCCAAAGGATATGAAAGAATGGGGTTAGTCTCTCATATCTAAGTTGTGCAGCGAGACTTAACCCTTTCCGGCGTAGACGTGTTCACGAACTTGAAGGAAAAGATTAGCCAGTGTCGAAGAACGATTCCAGTCCTGCAAGATCTCAAGAACCCGGCCATGAGAGAGCGCCACTGGAGCCAAATTATGGAAGAGATTGGAAAAACATTTGATCCCAGCAGCCCGCAGTTCTCGCTTGAAAAGATTTTCGAAATCGGACTTGACCAGTTAGAAAACTCTCTTTTCGTATTCGCACTAGGATTAATCCTTAACTACCCAATAGATATGCAGAATCTGTATCAGCACTCTCAGGAGCAGCCACCAAAGAATTGTCCATCGAACAAGGTCTCGAGGAAATTGAAAAATCATGGGAAGAATTGGAGCTGGATGTTGTTCCGTACAAAGAAGACCGCGGATACTTTAAAATACGCAGCACAGACTCCTTGTTTGAGCTTCTTGAAGACAACCAAGTCACGCTGTCGGCAATGAAAGCGTCCAAGTTCTTTTTGGCGTTTGAGGCGCAAGTGGACCACTGGGAGCGTACGCTGTCGCATATTATCGAGGCTATTGAAGTGCTTTTGCAAGTGCAGCGGCAATGGATGTATCTGGAAAACATTTTTGTGGGCACCGAAGATATTCGGAAACAGTTGCCGAAAGAATCGACGGTCTTTGACGGAGTGAATTCCAACTACAAAGCCATCATGGCCAAGATTGTTTCAGACAAGAATGCACGTCGCGCAACGCACGCTGACGGTTTGATTCCGATGCTGACGGACATGAACGCAAAGTTGGAGAAAATCCAAAAGTCACTGGACATGTATCTGGTGGGTACCCTTTGGCGCCATCTCTTATATACCTTGCTAATGATCTCTCCTACAGGAAACGAAACGGCAAGCGTTCCCGCGATTCTACTTTCTCTCAAACGATGACTTGCTCGAAATTTTGGGTCAAGCGAAAGATCCAAATGCCGTCCAGCCTCATCTCAAGAAATGTTTTGATAATTTATACAAGCTGGAACTGAACGCTGTTGGAACGGACAGTCGTCGCCACTTTGAAGCCATCGGTATGCACTCCGGCGATGGGGAATTTGTCCCGTACTTTACTCCGGTAGTCATTGAAGGCCCGGTCGAAGGCTGGCTGACAGAGGTGGAGTCCACGATGCGATCTACGCTGAGAAAGCTGCTTCTCGGATGCCTGATGGCCCAAAAGAAGTCCAAAAAAGATAAATGGATCAAGGACTGGCCTGGGCAGTTGCTCATCACGTGTGGACTGGTTTCATGGACTCAGGACTGCACTAAGTCTCTCCTAGACGTGGAAAAGGGAGAAAAGCACGCCCTCAAGACGCTCAAAAAGAAGCAGATATCTGGGTTAAAGAAACTCGCGGATCTGATTCGGTCGCCGTTGAGCAAAGTGGAACGTAAGAAGATAATCGCATTGATCACCGTTGAGGTGCATTCGCGTGATGTTATCGAAAAAATGGCCAAGCTTGGCTGCAGCAGCGTGAACGCCTTCGAATGGCTCAGCCAGCTTCGCTTCTACTGGGAGAAGGAGGGAAAGGAAGAGGAAGACTGCTTCATCCGCCAAATCAACACCCACTTCAGATACGGCTACGAGTACTTGGGAAACAGTGGTCGCTTGGTCATTACTCCGCTGACGGATCGATGCTACATGACGCTGACCACAGCTCTCCACCTGCAACGCGGTGGAAGTCCGCAGGGACCGGCAGGTACGGGCAAGACGGAGACTGTGAAAGATCTCGGAAAGGCACTTGGAAAGTACGTTATTGTCCAGAATTGCAGTGATGCGCTGGACTACATCTCTATAGGAAGAATGTTCTCCGGTTTGGCGCAAACTGGCGCGTGGGGATGCTTCGATGAATTCAACCGTATCGACATTGAAGTGCTCAGTGTCGTGGCGCTGCAAATCTCTTGCATTCTGACTGCGATAGCTCGCAATGCGAAAACTTTTGTGTTTGAAGGAAAAGAAATCCGGCTGAATGTAAACTGCGGGTGAGGAAGCTAACACACAGCACTCCTCCTACTCAGGCATTAACGCTATCTTTCGTTTTCCAGCATCTTTATCACCATGAATCCCGGATACGCTGGTCGTTCCGAGCTTCCCGACAACTTAAAGTCCCTCTTCAGACCGGTTGCGATGATGGTGCCTGACACTGCGCTGATTGCCGAAATCATGCTCTTTGCCGAAGGATTCTCCAACACGCGCAACCTGTCCAAAAAAGTGGATACTCTCTATCGCTTGTCTGTTCAAATGCTTTCCAAGCAAGGTATTAACCCGAAATAGCAGTTTTGACTGGTTATATTAACTCCAGCTTCTGTGTAGATCACTATGATTTCGGTCTTCGTGCCCTCACTTCCGCACTTAAATCCGCCGGTTCTCGAAAGCGCGCCGATCCAAACTCCCCCGACGAAGTAGTTCTACTTGGATCCATGAAGGATAACAATATCCCCAAATTCACAGCAGACGATGTGCCGCTTTTCAATGGAATGCTTTCGGACTTGTTCCCAGGAGTGGACACCGTTGCGCCAGACTACACCGAGTTTCGAGCCGTCCTTTTGGAGGAAATGAAGGCATCAAATCTGCAGTTTGTCGAAAACATGATTACGAAAGTCCTTCAGTTGTACGAGACAAAGCAAAGCAGACACGGAGTCATGGTCGTCGGAGCCACGGGAGTTGGAAAGAGCACAGTGTGGAAAATGCTACAAGCGACGCTCTGCAAACTTTCAAAGGTGAAGCCAGAGACGTACGTATCGGTGAAAACCTTTGTCATCAATCCAAAAGCCTTGTCGCTTGGAGAACTTTACGGCGAAGTCAACATTGCCAGCAACGAGTGGACTGACGGTGTCTTGTCCAACGTCATGCGGACAGCATGTTCGGACGAAAAGAAGGACCAGAAATGGATCATTTTGGACGGACCTGTCGACACGCTTTGGATCGAATCCATGAATACAGTTTTGGATGACAACAAGGTGCTGACCCTCATCAACGGGGAGCGCATTGCAATGCCTGAGCAGGTTTCGCTTCTTTTCGAAGTCATGGACTTGTCTACTGCGAGTCCCGCTACCGTCAGTCGTGCGGGTATGATTTACATGGACTACGCTGACATTTCCTGGCGGCCCTTCATGGACTCGTGGGTCCAATCGCGCGGAGAGAAGCAATCGTGCGATATTGTTAAGCGCTTGATTGACAAATACGTGCCCCAAATTCTTGAGTTCCGCAAAAACTGCGAAGAGCTTGTCCCAGTTCCGGAAATCAGCGCGGTTCGATCGTTTACTGTGTTGTTTGACGCTCTGGCGACTCCTGAAAACGGAGTGGACGTGAGTGATCAGGACACGTATCCAAGAATGATTGAGCTGTGGTTCTTATTTTCCGTGATTTGGTCTCTTGGTGGCTCGTTGACGGACGAAAGCAGAAAGCGCTTCGATATGTTCCTCCGCGAGATTGAAGGCCAGTTTCCGAGCAAAGACACTGTGTATGAGTACCTGGTGGACAAGCAGAACAAGAGCTGGGCGGCTTGGGAAGATAAGCTTCAAGCGGGCTGGCGCTACTCTCCAAACACACCCTTCTACAAAATCTTTGTACCCACCGTCGACACGATCCGTAATGAATTTATCGTACAAGCGCTTATAAACAAAAAGTGTCCGCTTCTTCTGGTAGGAGAGGTTGGGACTGGCAAAACGTCGTTGATCAACAGCGTGCTTGCCTCACTTGACAGCTCAAAGAGTCTACTGCAAATCAATATGAGTGCTCAAACATCTTCGAACGGAGTGCAGTCTATCTTGGAAAGCAAAGTGGAAAAGAGGACCAAAAACATTTTTGTTCCGATTGGAGGAAAACAACTTGTTGCGTTCATTGACGATTTTAACATGCCGCTCAAGGTAAGCTTTCTTTTATTCTTCCTTGCAGCGATATAATTTCCCAATCTGCGCAGGATACCTTCGGATCTCAACCACCTCTCGAACTCATCAAATGCTGGATGGACTACGGCTTTGTTTACGACAGAGCCAAACAAACCGTCAAATACATCAACGACATTCTTATCATCACAGCCATGGGCCCACCAGGAGGAGGACGTCAACACATAAGCCCTCGAATTCAATCACGCTTCAATGTCATTAACATGACCTTCCCCAAAGAAGTCTCACTTTCGAAAATCTTTGGTACCATCATCAACCAAAAGCTTCAAGACTTTGAGGAGGACGTGAAGCCTCTTGGAGATGTGTTTACACAGGCAACCATTGAAATCTATCACACTGTCATAGCGCAGCTGTTGCCCACGCCTGCAAAGATTCATTACCTGTTCAACTTGCGTGACATCAGCAAAGTGTTCCAAGGCCTACTGCGGGCGCATCGAGACTACTACGATTCCAGGGACAGCTTGACAAAGCTTTGGATCCACGAAGTCTTTCGCGTATTTTGCGACAGATTGGTCGACAAGGAAGATCGCGAATACTTTACCAAACTCGTTGATGATAAACTGGTTGCCCATTTCGCATGCTCGATCAAGATATTGTACCCCGAAAAGAAAATGTCGTTGTTTGGAGACTTTATGGGCGAAGGAGATCCAATTTACGAAGAGATTGACGATGCTGATAAACTCAAACGCTTGATTGACGACAAGTTGCAAGAATACAACTTTGAGCCTGGGTTTGTCCAGATTGATCTTGTGCTGTTCCGAGATGCCATTGAGCACATTTGCCGAATCACGCGTATTTTACGGCTTCCTACGGGCAACGTTTTGTTGATTGGCGTGGGTGGCAGCGGTCGTCAGTCGTTGTCGCGTCTAGCGTCTTATATTGTGGAAACGAACGTGTTCCAGATCAAGATTACAAAGTATTACCGGCATTTGGAGTTCCGGGAGGACTTGAAAGCGCTCTATAGGTTGACGGGTTGTGATAACAAACCCACAGCATTTGTTTTCACCGATACCCAGATTATCAATGAGAGGTGTGTGTTTTTGTTCATCTGCGCAGGCATGATAGTAACTGCATTATTTTTTTTTGTTTATAGTTTCCTTGAAGATATCAGTAATATTTTGAGCAGCGGAGAGGTGAGCATCCATGTCTTTACAGAATTTAATAACTGCCCTAACATATGCTTTCGAGTGAACAGGTTCCCAATCTTTTCACTCCGGAAGAATTGACTGAAATCAAGCAAAACCTGAAATCGGAGGCTGGAAAGAACATTTCAGAAGGCGGTGACGCATTGTATGACTTTTTCATCGAACGTGTCCGCAGCAACATGCATATCATCCTGTGCATGTCTCCAGTCGGTGACGCGTTCCGAAACAGATTAAGGTGAACTGCATAGAACATCTCAACTTTGTGAGATCTTACTGACCTTTCATTTTTTTTGTTCAGAATGTTTCCATCCATTGTAAACTGCTGCAGCATCGACTTCTTCTCGGAATGGCCGGAAGACGCACTGCAAGAAGTGGCGCTCAAGTACCTCGAAGACGTTGACCTGGGCTCGGACCAAGTCAAACGCGCCGTCTCGAACGTGTTTGTGTCTGTTCACATGTCTGTCGTTGAAATGTCCAAGCGCATGCTGTCCGAGCTTAAGCGTTTGAACTATGTCACGCCAACCAATTACTTGGAGCTTGTGACTGGGTACCGCGAGTTTCTGAAGGACAAGCGGAAAGAGATTGGTGAGTCGGCAACGAAGCTGCGTAATGGTCTGAGCAAACTGGATGATACTCGAACAAGTGTTGAGAAGATATCCGTGGAGCTTGAAGTTGCCAAAAAGCAAGTAGCGCAGTACCAGAAGCAGTGTGAGGACTATCTCGTGATTATTGTGCAGCAAAAGAGAGAGGCCGACGAGCAAGCGAAAGGTGTCGGCGCAAAGACTGAGAAATTGGGTGTGGAAGAAGAGGAAGTGAGGGCTGTGGCAGATGCCGCGCAGGCCGATCTGGACCAAGCACTGCCAGCATTGAATGCGGCCGTTAAAGCGCTGGAAGGAATCAACAAGAAAGATCTTCAGGTTCACTCACACTTGAAGTCAGCCTAAAATATACACACTAACCTGTTCCTCCAATTCAACAGGAAATTCGATCTTACGGAAAACCACCTCCCCTCGTGGAAAAGGTGATGGAAGCCGTAATGGTGTTGAAAAAGAGCGAGCCGACGTGGGACGAAGCGAAACGGCAGCTGGGAAACCCATACTTTATCAAGCAACTGATCAACTTTGACAAGGTTCGTACTTGCGGAACTTCAACCTTCCCCATAAAGATGTTCTAATCCACTTGCATGCATCAGGACAACATCAGTGACAAGATCCTCAAAAAGACGTCACAGTACTGCGCGGATGAGAACTTTACTCCAGACGTCGTTGGCCGCGTTTCTGGCGCTGCCAAGTCGCTGTGCATGTGGGTTAAAGCAATGGAGACATACGGAATCATTTTCCGCCAAGTCGCGCCCAAAAAGGAAAAGCTCAAAAACGCACAAGAAACCCTCGAAAAGAAGCAAAAATCCCTCAGAGAAGCCAAAGCCAAACTTCAAGAAATTCAAGACAAACTGATTGAGCTCAAGACGCAGTATGATGAAAAAGTCAGTTTGAAAGAAAAGCTTCGACAGGATTCCGAAGCGACCGAGTTGAAACTAATTCGTGCAGAGCAGCTTGTGTCGGGTCTTGCTGGCGAGCGAGATCGGTGGGAGAAAAGCATCAAGATTTATGAAGAATCCATGCGCTACTTGCCTGGGGACTGTCTGCTGGCAGCCGCATTCTTATCGTACGCCGGTCCCTTTAATAGCACGTACCGTCAGAACCTTGTGGACACTGTCTGGCTGGCACAAATCAAAGCGTTGGAGATTCCATTCTCCCCAGACTTTAGCTTCGACAAGTTCATGGGCAAGCCAACCGACATTCGCGATTGGAACATCCAAGGTCTTCCCAGTGACGCATTCTCAGCAGAAAACGGAATTATCGTGACGAAAGGTCGACGCTGGCCACTGATGATTGATCCTCAATGCCAAGCAAACAACTGGATCAAAAACATGGAAGCAAAGAGGGATTTGAAAATCATTGATCTGAAAATGCCAGACTTTTTGCGCACGCTCGAAAACTCGATTCAGTACGGTATCCCCGTGTTGCTTCAGGGCATTGCCGAGTCCATCGACCCAGCACTGGACCCTATCCTGAACAAGTCTGTGGTGAAGAAGGCTGGCCGTCTCATCATCAGACTCGGTGAAAAGGAAGTGGAGTACAACCCAGAATTCCGCTTCTACATCACCACGAAACTCGCAAATCCAAAATACCCCCCAGAAGTGTTTGCGAAAGCCACAATTGTCAACTTTGCCGTCAAGGAAAAGGGTCTTGAAGATCAGCTGCTGGGTATCGTGGTTCGAAAAGAAAAACCAGAGTTGGAAGAACAGAAAAACACGCTCGTTTCAAACGTGGCTGCCGCGAAAAGAAAGCTTGTGGAGCTCGAGGACGAGATTCTGTATCTTCTCAGCACCGCCCAAGGCTCTCTTTTGGACGATGAGAAGCTAGTTAATACCCTGCAGTCGTCAAAGCTGATTGCCGAAGATGTTACTCAACAACTTGTTGTCAGTGAGCAAACTGAGAAACGCATCGATGCCGCCCGTGAAGGTTACCGACCATCAGCAAAGCGAGCCTCCATTCTCTACTTCGTGTTGAATGATTTGGCGACAGTGGATCCCATGTACCAATTCTCCCTGGACTCGTATGTTGACTTGTTTGAAAAATCAATCAGCAAAAGTAAGCGCTTCGAGGACCTGCAAGAACGCATCAGCAGTCTGAACGACTACCACACGTACGCTGTTTACAAAAACACGTGCAGAGGATTGTTTGAGCAGCATAAGCTCTTGTTTTCGCTGCAAATGACGGTCAAGATTTTGGAAGCTGCTGGAAAACTCAACCGCGATGAGTACGAGTTTTTCCTTCGAGGAGGCATGGTGCTGGACAAGGACGCTCAAAGGCCCAATCCTTTCACAGAATGGTCCGTTTCTTCAATATCAAGTGTCTGTTTATTAACTACTTGAATTCACAGGATTACCGAAGAATCTTGGGACAATACCACCGAACTGGATAATCTTCCGGCATTCAGCGGATTCGTCAGCTCAATCGAGCAAAGCGAGCGAGAATGGAAGACCTGGTTCATGAGCAGTGAGCCTGAATCCATGACCCTTCCCGGCGAATGGGAAAACAAAGTCAACGACCTCCAGAGGATGCTCATTATTCGTACTTTCCGTTCGGACCGTATTCTATTCTGTGCGCAGGCATTTGTTGCGGCCAACTTGGGCCAACGGTTCGTGGAGCCGCCCATTCTGGATGTGGCTGATATCCTTGGGGATTCTTCGCCAAAGACACCTCTGATTTTTGTCCTTTCGCCGGGAGTGGATCCGACAAGCGCGCTTGTCCAACTTGCGCAGAAGCAAGGCATGTCGAAAAAGTTCCACTACCTGTCTCTCGGACAAGGGCAGGCCCCGAAAGCCACGAAACTGATTCAAGAAGGGCTTAAAGAAGGAAACTGGGTCTTTTTGGCAAACTGTCACCTGAGTATCAGTTGGATGCCGGCGCTGGACAAGATTGTCGAAATCATCCCCGCCGAGAACCCGCATCCAGACTTTCGATTGTGGCTCTCCAGTAGTCCGCACCCACAGTTCCCCATCTCGATTCTTCAGGTGGGAATCAAGATGACGACAGAGCCCCCGAAAGGCATCAAGGCCAACATGCAGCGGCTGTACAACTCCTTTGCCGAAGACACGTACCGCAAGACCAAGAAGCCAGAGACGTACGAGAAGCTACTGTTCTCGCTCTGCTTTTTCCACAGTCTGTTGCTCGAGAGGAAAAAGTTTTTGACACTTGGCTGGAACGTGACATCCGACTTTAACAACAGTGACTTTGACGTGTGCGAGAATATTCTGTGCGTGCTGCTGGACGAGTACGAGGAAACGCCGTGGGATGCCCTCAAGTACCTCATTGCGGAAGCCAACTACGGAGGCCGACTGACGGACGACTGGGACCGGCGTATTCTCCGCAGTTACATTAACGCGCTCTTCAACGAAGAAGCGCTCACAGAGCCGCAGTACAAAGTCTGCGCCATCCCGAGCTACTACATACCCGAGAACACGGACCTAGTTCTCGTGCGCGAGTACATTAACAGTTTCCCCAACTTTGACAAGCCGGAAGTCTTTGGACAGCATCCGAATGCCGACATTGCCAGTCAAATCCGAGAGTCCGGAAACATGCTCTTGTCGCTGCTCTCGCTGCAGCCTCAAGTTTCATCAGCGGGAGGAGTGAGTCGTGAGGAGAAGGTGTCTGGGATCGCGTCGGATATCCTGAGGAAGCTACCGGAGGACATTGACTATGAAAACACCAAGCGGCTGTTCCAACATGATCCTTCCCCGCTCAACATTGTGTTGCTGCAAGAAATTGCTCGGTACAATACGTTGCTGCAAAACATTCGAAAGTCGCTGGGAGACTTGCAGAACGCCATCAAGGGAATCATTGTCATGACGGCCGATTTGGAAGAGACATTCAACGCGATATCGGACGGACGTGTACCACAAGTGTGGAGCAAGGCGTACTTTACGCTCAAGCCGCTGGCCTCTTGGACACGCGATCTTATCCAGCGCATTGAGCATTTCTCGGAGTGGTCCAAAGGGTGAGTTTCTTGCGCTGCCTTTTTGGCATGGCTTTGTGCTAACGACAAAAAACAAAATAGAACGGAGCCAAAGCTGTTCTGGCTCGGCGCATTCACATTCCCGACGGGCTTCTTGACTGCGATTCTGCAAAAGACGGCGCGCAAAAACAACATTGCGATCGATGTTCTGTCGTGGGAGTTTAACGTGCTACAGCTGGAAGATGACAACCACATCCAGCAGGCACCGAAAGAAGGCGCATATATCAAGAACCTGTACTTGGAGGGGGCAGGGTGAGTCTCCTCTTGTTGTTGCTTGATCTTCCCCCAGTTCTGACCCAAATGCGCTTTCAGTTGGGATCGCAAGAACAACTCGCTGAAGGACTCCAAGGCAATGGAGCTCATCACGCCTCTCCCCCCTGTACACTTTAAACCGGTCGAGAGCAAAAAGAAGTCCAGCAAGGGGCTCTATGCGTGCCCGCTGTACTACTACCCCATCCGGACTGGGACGCGAGAACGGCCGTCGTTCATTGTGACGATGGATCTGAAGGCAGGCGTGCATGACCAGGACTTTTACATTAAGAAGGGAACCGCTGCGCTGGCGTCGCTTGCGTGAACGTGTGTTGAAAATATTGATCGATAAATATAAAAATATTTCTGATGTTGAACCGAGTCGTGAATGCTGCGAGGCTCGGCAGGATACGTGGCGTGTGCTCACGGCGGTGGATGACTGGCGCGGCAGTGTCCGTCGGGGACGCCGGGAAGCATGCGGCCAGCCAGGCAGGCCAGGCTGTGACCCCGTTGAACCAAGAAATCCAACAACAGCCTCCACGAAAGCATCAAGACCTGCATGCGATGCTGTGCCAGGACGGCGGGTTCTCCGATGGGCAGGCCGACGCGCTTTTGAAACTGATTGCAGGCGCAATCAACGAGAGGTACCCCTTCTTGCGCCCAATGCACGTTATCGATCGACTAACCCGCCCATCACCGCATGCGTGTTATATTATGATGGCTATCCGCAGTGCCGCAGTTGTGACGCAAACAATGGTCCATCCCTCGGAACTCGACAAAGTCAAAAGCAGCAGCAAAGACAACATTTCCAAACTGCGAATGGACATTCGAAATCTGTCAGTGCTTGACTACGGAGCCCTTCGTGCTGAACTGAAACGCATTGCATCAGGTGAGGTCTCAACTCTCTCGCGGTCTCTCTCGTTTGACTGGATTAACTTGACAGAGCTCGAGAAGCTTCGAAACGGCATCAACAACGACGTGCTCAACACCCACGGCAGTGTGCAACTGGACATTAACCTTGAAAAGAAGCGTGTCGCGTCAGAAATCAACTCGTTGGAGCTTGCGGTCGTTGCGGCCGAGGCCAAGATTGAGCGGGAGATGGGACTGCTTGTGGACAAGATTGACCGCATGCGCAATGACATGCGGCAAGGGTTCATCAACTTCCTTGGTGCATGCGGTCTGCTCTTTGTCTCGTTCAACGCGTACACGTATCATCATCGGGGGAGCCATAAGAAGAAGACGGAGGGTGGGTCTGCATCATCGTAAAATAAAACAAATCATAAACATAAAAAAAATGAGCAGACGAGACAAAGACAGCGACAAGGACAAGGACGCTGTGCACGTTGTCATCGAGACGGGCTCCCGTTCACTTCGCGTGGGACGCAGCGACTACTTGCTCGGACCTGTGGTTAGTGCTGCTTGTCGTCATGTGCTTGCATGAAGTCTGTTTTTGAACCTGCTGTCCAACCCACAGAAGCTGCAAACGCGCATTGCACGCATTGACAAGGACGGGAATTCGGTCCTCGTGGCGGGCGAGGACCTCGCGAAACTCATTGCATCAGGGACAAACTTGGACATTCGCCATCCAATGGCTCTCAGCCGTGTCGTAGACTGGGATGCATTCGAAGACTTGCTGTTAGCTTCAATCCTTTGTTTTATTCTATCGTTTTCAGCCATGGTGATGCCCCCCCTTCTTTTCTAACTGTTTTTCCACTTCAGCAAGTACGCTGTTGTCAAAGAACTCGGTATCCGAAGAGCATCAAACGAAAGTGCCGCCATTGTTGTTGTGCCGTTGTCTTGGAGCACTGTGCATGTGGAGAGACTTGTTCAAATCATGTTTGAAACCATCAATGTGCCCGGTCTGTTTGTCCTCGATTCACCATTGGCCGCGTTATACGCGACAGGTCTTGTCACGGGATTGGTTGTGGATTTGGGGCATGAAACGACGGGTGCGTTCATGAAGCCTGCGTTTTCTTGATGGATATTATCGTAAACGATTTTGGCATGCAGATATTACAGCAGTGCTCGACTCGGCAGTGTGCAGGCAGTCGTCGCAAACAATTCCGATTGGTGGAAAGCACATTCTTGCGCATTTAAAGTCGTTGTTGAAAGCGGATCCGGCTTTTATGGCGTCCTTGGGAAATCTGGAACTGGATGACGAGCTTGTATCTTCGTACATGACGAGCGGGCAATGTAAATTGCTGAATGCAAAAGAATGGACGAAACCACCGCTTTTGAATACCATCAAACGGACAGAGTGGAATTATAAAGGGGTCGCTGTGAGTTCATGTTTTTTGTTTGTTGCAGTGCCTTCAATTTTCCTGATTTTACGTTTCGCAACATGAAGCTCTCAATTGGGGCACAGCGGCATCAAGCATTTGAAATTTTGTTCCAGCCGTCTTTGGCTGGATTGGATCAAGTGGGACTTGCAGAGGCCACATATATTACAGCAATGGGCGCGACAGATGCATTAGACAAGCGGTTTTCTCTATGGGAAAGCATATTATTAACAGGCGGAGTTTCAAACGTTGCTGGTGCGTGACTCTCAAGCGAACCCGCTTTATCGATTGAAGTGAGCACTTTTGTTGAAGCATTTTTATTTTTAGGCCTCCAAGATCGGTATGAGAGTGAAATGGCAATCTACATCTCGGCATCAGCAACGTCAAACGACTTTCAAGCAAAAGATTTGAAGTTTGTGGGAGTACCCGAGTTTTTTTCAGCGTACAAGGAAGGAAATGCGGATGCCGCGTATCTGGGGGGAATCCTTGTGGCACGGGTAAGCGTACCGCGTAAGCTGCGATGCGAACAAGTGATGCTCATTGTCTGTTTTACCAACACAGCTGACTCTCAACTCTGCCGGCCAGCACATTACGAAGGTTTGTTACTTCTATTTTCAGCGCGCGCATTCCCTCTCGTCGCCTTCTGGCATCAAGAAACACGTTCTGAACATGGACTTTAACAGAGCGACTACAACGAGCTGGGCCCTTCGGTCGTTCGCACAAAGTGACTTGACAAGGCTTGAAAATAAAAATGGTGGTTCTGCAAAGGCAAATTACACTTCTGAAAAATGGGCAAAGCAAGCAAAGCAGCCAACAAGATCAGCGTCCTGACCCCGCCCCAGTCCGACGACGAGAGCGTGAAGCGGCCAGCGTCTTCCAAACCCAGCAGTGCTCCACAGTGTGCGTGCGATCTGCGACAGTTGGTGAGAAGGACGCATCAACGGTTGGGAGACGAATGACACGACACTGACCCATCTTCAATGAACTGCCTCAACAGACGCCTGAAGGGATTGCATACGAGGTTGCAGTGGCAGAACGGTTAATTGCGGCCAGATACGGAACCTCTTCAGAAGCAACCCCAGCTCCACGAACTCACACCGCCGATAAGGACGACGGAGTCTCTGCTGCCGAAGTGCGTGCGGGAGCCGTGCTTGCTGTTCTCGCTGCTGCCGCTGCTGCCGAGACAAGGGCCCACTCTGCCTGGACTGGAGTGTACCTTGCCCGTCCAATCTTTGTCGCATCTGACAAGCCCAAAACTGCGACCCGCGCCAACAAACCAAAGGCTGTTCCCGTGTACTTGCCACGCCCAGTCTTTGTTGCGGATGCTCCTTCGAGCGTGCATGCTGCCGAGGCTGCTGCTGCTGCAACTTTACTTGGGCTTGTGCATGCGCTGCGTGCTGAGGCTGCTGCCCACACTGTTTCTGACGCTAGAGTTGTTGTTGCGAGCAAGAGCGTTGCGAAAAAGACTGAGGCAGCCCCTGTTAGAGATGCAAGTCAAGCGATTGTCGCTGCCGAAGTCTACGCTGCGAAATTGTCCATTGCTGCCGCCATGGCCGCCTCCATAGAGACTGAGGTGCTGTTGCGTGAAGCAGAGGCTGCCGTTGCGCATGCTCCCGTTGTTGTTGAAGCGCCAAAGACCGTCAAGCTGAGAACCATGGTCATCAAAGTAGCTGCTCCAACCGCCCCTGCTGCAACTCCCAAAAAATCTGTCAAATCCATCAAATCGATCGATGCAATGAGAGGTGCCAACTGGCCAGTCTTTTACGAGGGCTCTTGGGAGGAGGAGATTGATGCGTCCAACTGATTTTCGCCTTAATGGTGAGGGGTGAAAAGGACTTTTGCGTGTTTGATATTATTTGTTTGCCGTGTTAAAGGCGGTTTCTTCGCTGACCAAGTTGTTTGAAGGATGAAAAGTAAACAGTTATCTGTCTCATGCTTGCCTGTCTCTTCCACCACTGACCTATCAGCTTTGGACGAATTTACCAGTACAAAAAAGGGCAATCTTTACTGTCCTTGAAGGAGCTGGTCGATCAAATAAGTCTCCAAATCCAGCCGCAACCCAGTTTGAAGGATCTCGCCCTTGATCCGCTCGCCCTCAGACTTCCACCGTGTCACTGCCCCGATATCGCTCGCCGCGATCGACAACCCGCGCGCTTGCCACACCCGAGAACCCAGAAGCAGGATTTGAACTTGCGGTACACTTGTTGCGGCTCCTTGAGAAATGGTTTTCTGGGCTTTGGCAATGAATGTGTCGCATTTATCTCGATTCCAGAGATCCAGCGTCGCTTGGGCTGTGGATTGAATGTACGAGGACCACGGTGTTTTGGGGTAGTTTGCTTGCGCTTTGGCTGCCTTGAGAATTCGTATTGCCGATTCTCGGACTTGATGGCTGTTGGGTGTTACTGCTGCTTGCTTGCGCAGGGACATGATTCGGAACTCTGAAATTACAAGAAGGAATTGCAGCCATGACGGATACACGATACAGCGCTGGAAAGTATGCATCAGCGACGGTATTCAGAGCAAGAGCCAGCGAAAAAATAATTGGGCCAACCGCGGGAATGAGCTTCACGCACCCCTCGATCGCTTTCAAGCTGTCGAGAATGCTTGCATACGACGCCGTGTAAACCGACACGCACAAGACGTGAATATGCAACTGGAAGCAGCACAAAGCATCCTTGAACTCGCCTTTGCATAGCTGCAAATTGCTGCGCGCTTCTTCTTCCAGTCCGCTCAATCGTTCGAAATCACGCAGCCGGACCAGCGAGGACGCTATTGAAAACTGTGCACCGGCAATGGCTTGAGGGCTCATGTTTTTTGTGTAGAACTTGTGATCTTTGGCATCAAACCAATGCCAAGCCACGTCATCATCGTATCCCATCCTGCGTGGTTGACGAGGGGAGAAATGGTGAGTCTTCAATTTCCCATCGACAGATTCAGAGACATCTTACGCTTGCAGAACCATCCGCGTCATTTCTGCCAGTTTGAATGCTTTTTCGGAATTTCCAAGTCCTTGCCGTGTTGTAAGAGCGTACGCGTGTCGGAAGTATTGAGCCGCTGTGTGCAAGTCGGCGTCCAATATTTTTTGCATTGCAAAGCCCTCGCACGCGTTTGCAAACAGAAATGTTTCGTACAAGGTCATGCTTCGAAGCATTTCCTCGGTCGACAGAACATTCATGAGTCTCTCGGCGCCCTGTTCAGTTATACTTTTCAATACACAACCTAGCAATTGCCCCAACTCGCAAGCTTACATCTAGGGATAAACTCGACAATTTATCCGCCTTCATCAGCTTGCTCGAAATGGACATGCTGGTAAAAAAGTAGCACATATGGTAGCTGACGCTCTGTCGCGAAAGAAGGCTCGGCGCTGTCATCAAAAGCGAGGCAAGCAAATCTTCGAGTCCTGGCTTTGTCTGTTCAAAGACTGACTTCATCACACTAAGGACAGAAATGATTTCTGAAAATATCTTGTCCTGCTCGTCTTCGTTCATGGGTCTCATGTACTTGCTGGGTCGCTGGCTCGCGGCCGAAAATAGCTCCGTGTTGGGAAATGTCTCGTGAAGAAGAGCCAGTGCGGCCGCTTTTGCCGGGCGCTCCACGTGCATTTGAAGAATCTTTTCAGTCCTTTTTGCAAGCCAATATACACTTCCTAGAATGGACAACGCACTGGGATGCACCACGGACGCCTTGCAACCAAGTACTGAGAGACCGTTTCTCGCGTACGAGAGAGCAAGGTCACAGTTCCCGCGTTCAAAGTGAAGCCTTGCAAGAATGCGGTACTCTTTGACTTTTTTCAAACATGTGTCGGCCAGTTCGACGCAACCTGTCATTTGCTCGAGCATCCCGTAATACTCAAGCGCTTCAACCGACTGATTCATTTCGCCAAACTCCAAAAACGCTTCGTAAATGTGAACGCATTTCTTGTCTTCGTAACCTGGGACTTTGAGCAAAAAGTAAATGAGCGACTGCCGGTACGATGACTTGGCGGCGCCTTCTGCAGTTAGGATTGCCGTCTCGTAGTATTGGATGAATCCTTTTCGGATGGCATCCCGATTCACCGGCACCATCGAACTTAGGATCGCTTGTTGGATCAAGTAATGCGAGAAGCACATTTCATTCTCATCGTCCGTGTATTTGAGGAATTTGTACTTGTCTTCGCTGCGCAAGAGTTCCAAGATTGCGGGTATCGTTGTTTGGATTCCTGAAAACTCTCCCGACGCGTGAAAAATGGCCAAGTTTGCGCAAATCTCGTCAAGTTTAAAGTGCTGGCCCGAAATGGCACACACGCGGAGGACAAACTTCATTGGAGCCGACAGTTTGTCGAATCTTGAAATTGAACGTGAGTTCTTGTTTCATGACAAGAAAACACGCGTTTAAACTTACTGCGCAACCACAGCCGCTCCAGGGCTGAATCCCACCTGAACTTCTTTAAACCGAGTGCAGACCAGCATCCCATGCTCTACATTCAAAAGTCCGTCTTCTATTAATGTATTAATAAGCACGTTTGAGACCATCGGGTTGCCTTGGCTTCTGTTGAGCAGCTCATTGATCATCTCTTTTGAGATGCGAATAAATTCCATCACGGGGGATACTTTTGACCGAAGCAGATGCTCCACCTCAGTTTCGTCCAGTGGTAGCAAGTCTATTTTGTGGACATCTTCCTGAAGAATCGTGCGCAAGTGCTGGGCGGATGATGACCGCCACTCCTCCAACGGTCGAGCCGCGAACAAGAACAAGACAGATGGGCACTTCTGTAGAAGCAAACACGACAATTCTAACGAGAAGGAGTCGCACCACTGTGCGCAGTCCGTTTTCAGCACTTTCCCCGCAAACTTATAAAAAACAATATTATTTGAGTTACCTGAATGTCGTCAAGAATAAAGCAAAGCTTCAGTCCAATGTCCGAAAATGAGTTGAAAATGTCCGACAGAACCGCCGCAATCGATTCTACGCCGTTGACAAACGTTTGAGATCCCCCAAACCCTGTTATTGGCGCCAGCGTCTCAATGCTGGACAGTGGGATATTTAGCGTTGTCAAGATTCGAAGCAACTTTGGCAGCTTTTCTTTCAATGAGGAAGAGTCGGATCCATTGCTTATGGACATGCGATCAAAGTATGACGCCCGTGATTTCGGTTCGACTGTAAACAGCTTCAAACCAAGTCCCGACTGCCGTGTGGATGACTTGAGATTGTCTGATTTGCCAATCAGCATTGATAAAAAGCGGAACTGGCTTTTTGAGCTCAAATTCTCGTCGCTGTTTGCCAAAGAATACGAGAACGGATTCGAAGTCTGCTCGCGCGCTGCATTCATCGGTTCCGCCCGTTGAGGCTGAGGGCTATTGCGAAAACCCGCGTAACTGTTCCTGGAGGATGACTTGCCACTCCAGGCATTCACTGTCTTTAAAAAAGTAGAGTCTTCCAATTCTTTCGTCGTCAAGTTTTCATGGCTGTGCGTTCCCGTTTGCGCGAACGAATCCGAAGAGCCGGGCTCAGTTGACTTATTCAAAATCATTGTGGGGTTGTCTGTGCCTGCGCTCGTTACTGTGGAGATTTTGAAAAAGCTGTCAGAGCCGTGGTGCTTTACGGCTGCATTGGACATGATCTTTCCTTGAAGGTTGTTTTTGGCATGTCCTCGAGATGCAAGTCCGCCAGTCCGATCTGATCTTCCGCTCCAAGGTCGCTTCGGTTTCACAATTGCTTCCGGCACAGAGCTCAAGACTTCGTCACTTTCAGCCAACCTCCCCCGTTTTTCATAAAACTTGACCCCTTCAGTAGTTGTGGGACTTGTTTGGGATCGACCGCTTGTCGGACGAGACTTCGATTTCACTTTCATTTCTTTGAGGCAGACGGTCATCTCTTGCCCATCACAATCGCTTTTCGCATCTGAATCATCGACCTTGCTTGCAGTGTTTATGTGAAGTCCCGATCGATTAACCTGCTCGGGTCTGCCACTGTGAGGTCGCTTTGATGCACCGGCAGGCTCGGCTAGATGTCGCTCTTTGCTCAAAACACTGGACAGCACGCTTCCGATGCTGATACTGTTGTCTTCAAATGCTCGGCTGGCTGGCCAAGATTCGTCGTTACCGGAGATATCGTCGCTTTTTAAACGCCGTTCATTTTGTCTGGTTGACAGACGGGCGAGAATTTCGCTGTTGCTGGAAATTTGATCCAAAAAAGACTGAAATATGCGTGTCCAACAGAAAAGAAGCGATTCGCGTTTGTGCTCCAAGGCAAGCCCTACACTGGATACACGTATCATAGTCTCAGCCGCAAGCAGCAGAAAATTAGTGTTTAGACTTTCCCTCTCACCATAATATCTCAGTGTCATCAATTTGCTCCTGCAACCAAGACGTGACGTGACTTTTTCCAATCCCACTGGTTCCAAGGAGAACTGCGCTTTTCGTGGCAGCCTCGCCGGATCGCCAAATGTGCAAGCTGCGGGTCAAGATATCAAGTTCCTTCTTGCGGCCGCTCAACGACAAGTGCAAGTTTTCCTTTATAGCCGGAGAATCACCAACAGCGTTGTAAATTTTCACCGGATGCGGAACCCCTGTAAAAGACTGAGTTGAGTTTTTCAAGGCCAACAGTTTTCGAAAACAAACAACAACAACCTTTCAGCTCAACCAGCGGAATATCTGTCACGTATTTGAAAAAAGTAAACGTTTTTCGATACGTTTCCTGGTCGCATAAAACCGTTCCCTGGCACATGTCCAGACACATCAGTCGCGCCGCATTGTTCACAACAACACCAAGAATTGTGTTGTCACACCGTTGCTTGCTCCCAACAATACCTGCAAAAGCATTTAAAGTCAGCGCTTAGTAAACTGTTCCCACCCGAACGACTTGCCTGAAAAAACTACTCCGGTTGTCACCCCGATAGAAAAGCCCATTGGATCATCAACACACGCCCCCAAATGCTTTGCAATTTCTGTTGCCGCCAGCATAGCCACATACGACTCTCCCTTCTCATGCGCCTGCCCCTCCAGACCCCACACCAACAGGGCAGTCAAGGCTTTGTCATCGCAATTGAATTGCCGGACACACCCTTCATACTCTTGAACTTTGCGCATAATCAGAATACTGGCTGCCTGGAGTTTCTTCAGGTTTTGAGGTTCCGCGACGGTTTCAGATTGAAATCCACCGAGTTTCAGGAACACGACGGATACTGAACGTAACTGGTCTCCGACAACAGCTCCTTCGCGCATCAACTTTGCGATAGAATCGTCCATGTAAGATTTCGCATAAGACAGATATTGCACATGCCGCGCGTGAATTGGAGAAAGCTTGTTTTCTCTCGATTCGATGCCGCAATTTTTCAACGGCAAGAGGTACTTGAAAGCCTTCAACTGCAGATCTGACAACGCGTTCTTTTCTGATATTTTGAACGCATCTCCGGCCATCGGCATTCCAGAAACACCCATTGTCTCCAGCAGTACATCGTTAAAGTTGCTCGAAAACACAAAGTCACCCTGTTTCCCGGCATTCAAAAGATTCCCTGCTGTAGCCAGAGCCTCCCCAGCAATAAAATATTCTCTCCGCCCGTATGATGCGTTGTTGTTGTGGGTGGAAGAAATCCTCCGTCGCGTGTTTGTCCGCTTCATCCCGCTGCTGCGTCCGCCAATGTGAATGTGATCCATGGGCCCCAGCGCTAGACCAATATGGATCTTTAATGACTGCGTGAAAGTGTTGATGTGGTTTGAAAACGCGGTTTTGCTGGGAAGATCGATGGCGATGGAATATTCTCGAAACAGTTCGAGCAGTTCCAGAGAACACAGAAATACATTCAAGCAGAGCGCTTTTTGGTACTGGAACAGCGGGATGTTTGTGTCGGGATCCATGGTCCTGTTGCGTGGCAAGGTGATCGTTGAAACCGTTGAGCAAGCATTGAAATGCATAGAGAGGAGTACCATGATGCGATGACTGCGTCTCCTGCCAGCTTGACGATGGATCCGCCGTACTTGTGAACATAGCTCGTGATCAGATCCATCGGAGCATTGATCACCTCTTTGATTTGCGCGGCGCTGTCACTTCCGAGTGCGCTTTCGAGAGTCGAAGACAGTTTGGAGTAGCCTGGTTATGTTGCATGTATTTTTTTTTTTTTCTTCGTTGGGGTTCATTTGAATTTGTGGGGCAAATGTGGTTGTTACCGGATATGTCGATAATAGCCACGACCGCGTAATCTTCCCTTATACTGCGTGGCAATGGTAGGTTGGTGATGGTTGTGGAAGTGACGATGGATCGGACGTGTTGTGGAAGGATGGCCAGCGGATCCATCTGAATCTGAAGTCGTATTGTTGGCAACAAAGGCAAACAAATTGAAAACGCGTTCTTGTTTCGCACTCTGGCCCCAGCACTTGCGTAACGCGGTGTACCGTGCTTATAAACAGAGATCTGGACAAGTCTTTATACTACCATGAGAAACACACTGCCATCATGAATGCGGCTGCTGCATCATGAACCGCTGAACATCCGCGTTCCCATCAATCAACTCATTGGCGTCTCCATAAGCCAGCACTCTTCCCGCATCCAGCATCAGAATCCGGTCAAACTTTCTCAAATGTTCCAACCGATGCATCACCATCATCACGGAAGATTTCAAACTCAGCAGAGCTTGCAGAACTAAAAAGTCCGTCACCAAATCCACATTGGCAGTCACTTCATCGCACAAGAGCAGTTTTGGCAAACATTCATCCGAACCTCCTTCTTCACCACTACCACCCATGTACGAGCTCATCATGGCGCGTGCAAGACACAGTAACTGCCGCTCACCAGCACTGAATTCTTTTCCTCCACTAAACTCAAGTTCAAAGTCCAATCCACCTGGCAGCCTTGCAACGCGCTCCTTCAACCGCACAGTCTCAAGAACGCGCCATATGGCTGCATCAACACCGTCTGTCGTTGTCAAAAAAGTCTTGCCCAACACCAAGTTCTCTCGGATACTTCCATCAAATAGAACCGTTTCTTGTGGGATAATACGCATGATTTGTCGGACTTGAGATGCTGCCATAGTATTGATTGCAACACCGTCCATTCGAACAGTTCCGCTACTGGCTGGATATAGTTGCGCCAGAGTTGCCATCAATGAACTTTTACCGCAACCAGTTCTGTTGCACACAGAAATAAAAGAAAGAACGCGTCAATGATGCGCAGTACCCAAGGAATGCACAAGTCTTCACTGACCTTCCAATAATAGCCACTTTGAGACCTGGTTCCACAGTGAACGACACTCCCTTCAACACTTCTCCGCGATTGATTGAATATCGCACTCTCAGCTGCTTCACCTCCAGTTTCCCAGGTCCTTTCGCAACCAGCTGCGATGCTGAGTCGCTTAAATAACTGTTGTCATTACCACCAACCTCATCATCCGCAACACGCTCCAAACTTCCTGGCATCCGCACAAACTCGGCAACTCGCTCCACTGCCACAAAATTTGTCTCCAAATTCGTCAGTCCCATGACATAATCCATCAACGCGCGCTGCAAACTAGCGGCATACATCAGCACGAGTCCAAAGCTACTCACAGTGATAAACTTTCCATGGACCAGATATACACCAATGAAACCACTGCAAAAGTAAAACACGCAGCTGGATTGGACAATTAAGGCTTGCGCCCATTTGTTTACAGCTTCGTTACTGACTTTGGCTTGCGCCATTTTTGAGACAAGCATTGCGTTCCACTTTTCGAAACGCGGTTGGGCGCGGTAGCAGCGGATAGTGTCCAGGCCGTTCAAAACTGTTAAAAAATATTTTTAACTGTAAGAAAACATGGAGAACATGGAAAGAGTTCGAACGAACCATCGTTGAACAGGTCATAAACAGGGCTCCTTGCGGCACTCTCAATTCTGCGCGTATCTCTTGCAGCCAACCGAAACGTTGTCGCGACAAAGACGTAAAACATAATAACAAATGGAGCAATTAAAAGAACCATGGGCGTGATCAGAACAATCAAAAGAAATTGTGCACTGATTGAAAATGTCTTTGTGATAAAGTCTTGGAGCGTTTGGGGGACAGATGAGTCAATGCTGCCCAAATCTTGAAGAAAGCGGTTGAGAATGAAACCTTTGAATGAAACGGAGATTACTTGATGGAGTTCTTCTGCATGAAACAATGAAGAATGAGCTCACCAGAAGAGTGTGTGTCGAAGTACGCGAGCGGTGCGGTCAAAAGCTTCACCACCATTTCCTGGTGAACACTTGTGGATGCTCGCACAGCAGCTAGACACAAAACAACTGCTTGACAACAAACAATCAACGCCTCGAAACATCCAAAGGCGCCATACACTGTCAGATAAGCAACTTGAGAGAGCGGATTATCTGGCTTGCCATCCCCACCACTTGTCTCGTTTGCATTCGTCCATATGCTAATCCATACACTGGATCCAACGCTAGTGCAAATCCATAAAAACGCAATCACAATCAGAACCCCGATGGATCCAAAGAAGGAGCCAAAGTGGTTCAAGTAATATTGGAAATCACTCCAACTGACAGATCCGGCTTGACTCACTTCAGCGGATGATGATGAGAGTAATGCGGACGCATCATCCGCAGGATTTCTGAAATGCACGAGAATTTGATCCCGAATCATGTTGGCGGTCAAAGACTTTCCATTAAGAGACTGCAATAATGGGCCTAGGAACCCGCGAACTTCGGCGAGAGACAAGGTACGTTCCAGAACTTCCTCTTCGTCTTCGACCGCATGCCCCTCTAATTGGTTCAATCCGTGCTTACCAGCGCTGCCTTCTCCAATCCAAACCGGTGGAACCGACCCTTCCTTCGCTTGTTCTGCAACATCAACATTGTCAGCATTTTCCTCCGCTTCCTCAGATTCCTGATTGAGTAGCTCCAAACAACGCGCAACATGCGAATTTTCTTTCACTAATCGATCCAACCTGTCGGCGCCACTGAGCCCAGCCTCCACCATTGCTACCGCCGCGACTTTTCCACCTTCCATCACAACAACTCCATCCACATCTTCACGAGCAAGAAACTGCACCTGGTGAGTCACGAGCACGACGGTTTTCCCCATCGCTTTTAACCGGCACACAACGCGATCCCATAGTCTTACAGCGGTTGTTCGATCCACAGCGGAAAGCACGTCATCAAGACAAAAGATATCGACATCATGGGCAGCATAGAATGCACGAGCGAGGCAAACACGGGCTTTTTGACCACCCGAAAGTTGCACACCATTCGGTCCTACGCGAGTTTCAAGCCCTGCAGGAAGAGCTGCAAGATCAGGAACAAGGTCTGTTGCGAGTAGCGCTTCTTGCATTTTTGAGGCAATGAAGGGATGGCCAAACAGGATGTTTTCGCGGATAGTTGCGTTCAATAGGAATGGCGTTTGTTGGACAAGTGCGATTGTCCCATGCGCACATATTTTCGGTTCAGAATGGTCTGAGAAAGATGGTGATGTGGAATCTTTTGGTCGTGGAGGAGCCGTCAGATTTGATAAAAGATGGCTTTTTCCCGATCCAGTTGTGCCAATTACGACGAAGAGTTTGCCGGGCAAAATATTTAAATGCACTTGATCTCGTTTTAAAACATCATCCGCTTGATTGATTGGACCATCGCAAAAATGGATTTCGCCCGTGCTGTGGCTGGCATCATGGCAGTGTACCGCTTCGACCGTACAATGATCCTGGGGTCCCGCCGTGAGCTTGATCCAATTTGCAACACGTTCCAGAGACGGTTGTAAAGAAGCCCACATGTTGAAAATATAAGGGATCGAAGAAATAGACCACTGCATCTGGGCAATCCAAGCAAAGGCCGAAAACGCGGTTGCCGCGTCCAACGGCTTCCCATCCACCAAAGTCACCCACATAAACATGCTAAGAGGAACTGAAAGAGCGAACAATGCGCCGCAGAGGTTGTTGAAGGCGCCCATAAATTGGACGGACCGCAGCTGCTTAAGCTCACGGGCACGTGCGTGAAAGAGTTTATCTTTCCACATCGATTCAAGACCTTCCAATTTCGTGACTTTGATACTGCGTATCAAATGCTGCATGATTTTTGAACGGTCATCTTTGCATTCTTGCAGGCGTTTTTGAGCTGCCGAGAGTATGGACCCGACAAAGCGACTGAACAGCGTACTTCCAAGCAAGACCCCAACAGCCAGAAATGCACCGTTTCCGACGAGTTTGTGCATGAAGTACAGAACAAACGGAAGCGAGGCGACAGCAAAAGTCCATTGAGCCAGAAAAAAGATGCCCCAAGAAAACTGTCCCAGCTTATCTGCATCTGTGGCCATAAGATTTGCAAGCATTCCAGAATTCGATGCGACGGCAGCTGGGTTATTTATTGTTGACGTAAATATGGCTTGGACAAGGGCGGTGCGGACATTATTTGCGACACGCGTTGAATCGAAGCTGAAAAAAAATGAGGTCAGCGAACAATCTTGAAGTGGCATGTCGATTTTCGATGGTACTCAACTAGCATACTTCCATGCATGAAACACGTACGAGCATGCTGACTGCAAGTGCTGAGATGAGTGCAAAAGAAGACGGTAAGCTGAGCAGCGACTGAGGAGACAGCAGACGATTCAGCAAGATGGGGTCAATGAACATGCAGAGCAGAAAGACGATGCCGTGAAGAAAAGACGAGAGAAAGACAGTTGGCTGGATCCGAAACGCGCACAAGATGAGCAACTGCAAGGGCGAGAGTGGGCCTGCTGCAGAAAGAGAAAGTGCGCGGCCTAGCTTCGAATGCAGGAGAGCGGGACAATCTGCAGCAGAAAGAGCAGGTAAATGTGATGCAAGGAGTTTCCCATTGGCATTCGCGGCAACGAGCGTCGGTTTGATCCAGTGGAACGTGTAAATAGAGAAAAAGCTGGCGGAATCGAGGGAGTTGTTGCTGGGGATGGTAGCACTTGTGGACCGTTTGTGGGAAGCGGGGGTGCAGATAAGTAGGATCGCGTGGGTGTTGATCAGAAATGAAAGCACTATCAGCACTGCAACAGTGGTATTGATGGCGTCCAACTGGGGAAGATGAGCTGACACAACAAGGAGCATAAACTGGGCAAACGAGAGAGAAAGCGCGAGAAGGAGAGAAGATAGATAAGAGAAGGAAAGCAGGTAAATCAGCACCGTACACGTCAGAGCAGTCGCACTGGCTCCAGCCAGAGCAGCGTTGGACAAAATATGCGCCAGTACTGCGGATAGCAATGCAGACGCGAGGGAGAGCAAAACAAGATGGCGCATACTACACGTGGAAGTACTGTTCGTTGCAGTTGCCGTTGCTGATTCCAATTGAGCTGCATCGATACGATCTTGATGCAAGAGTGGGGTTGTTTCTGATTGAGGCAGAGACAGGGAATCGGCCATGGGTCCAGACTCGCGGCGCAGGAAGACCGACCGAGCGACTGACAGCACCATGAGCAGCGCCCATCCTCCTGCAAGAATGTATGCGCCCATGCTCCTGTCAGAGAAGTATTCGTGGAGCACCATCCATCCAGTCATGCATGCGCTTGTGATGAGCAGCGCCTTGACCATCTGATATATATTTTTGTGAAGGGCAATAAAATAAGCGCAAAATGGCGACTGGAGGTGATTCCCTCTCGCTCTCAGCACTCCTGGTTGTCGAACTCATTCTCTGCTTGTCGAACTAGACGATGTCTCAGCAATTATTATCGACGCTGGCTCTGGCTTTGTTCGTGCCGGTTATGCCGGCGAGGACTGTCCCCGAGCTGTGTTTCCTAGTGCTGTAGGACGAGTCCCGAATGCACCAGCATCAGCATCAGCTTCAGCATCGAATCCTGCGAACCCAGCCGCTGCATCTGTCGAAAGCGGTGGAGACACGTCAGCGGCTCCGTCTGCGTCGTCCTTCTCGCCGTATCTTGTTGGAGAATCGCGCGTTTATGCCTGGCGTGAAAACATGCAGATTCAGTCGCCGTTTTCGAATGGAATTGGTGAGTTGACCTCATGGGTCGTGGGCATTCTTGTCTCACAGAATCTCTCTCTCTCGCTCTCTCTGTTTAGTCACGGACTGGGACGCTCTCGAAGCAATCTGGGAATACACTTACTCAGACAGACTTGGTGTCTCTGCGAATGAGCATCCGCTTCTCGTTACGGAGGCTGCATGGTCCACCCGTGATGTTCGCGAAAAGCTGATTGAGATTGCATTTGAAAAGTTTCGCGTTCCGGCTTTTTACATTGCCAAAGCTCCAGTGCTTGCTGCGTTCGTGTCATGTTTTCTGTATTTTACTGTTTCTTGTGCCGTTTATTCATGTCATGTCCATTCTCATTGTTTAGCTACACTGCGGGTCGGCCGACAGCTCTTGTGATTGACTCAGGTGCAGAAATGACGTCTGTAGTTCCGGTGGTGGACGGCTTCGTCATTAAAAAAGGTATGGATGCAACGTTTCTCCCCATCTTCTTCGCTTACTGAGGAGTTTTCCCCATCAAACAGCTATCCAAAAGCAAAACGTTGCTGGAAACGCCGTGTCAAACTTTGCTCGCGCACTTCTCGAAGCCAATAACATCCCCGTCGTTCCGCATTACATGGTCAAGAAGAAGCTGCCTGTTGACGCAGGGCATGGTTCCAATCCCGAAAACCGGCCACCGGTTGCTGGAACCACCAAATCGTTTCATGATTTTGCTACTCATGTATGTGCAACTGTGATCTCTGTTGTTTATATGCAGTTTTTCCTGTGAAACACTTTTTACCAAAACATCAACATGTGCTGCCCGACGTCGATGGTTCATCTGAAACGCGCTTTTAAAAAAATCCAGAGGGTTTTGACCGAATTCAAGGAAACTGTTTGCCAGATCTCGGAATATAACTTTCATCAACAATCTTTGGCAATGAAGCCAGTTAAACCGTTTGAATTCCCTGACGGATACAACTGCTCATTTGGACTAGAGCGATTCAGAATCCCGGAAATGCTCTTTAATCCGTCTGTGGTGCGTTTCCTTATTCGTTGCCTGGCTGGACCACAGCAAAAACAATCAAAACCAACTTGCATACTCACTTTTAAATATTTGTACTGCAGAACCCCGCTTTTTCGGAAAGTTCGGTAGTAGGCCTGCATCAAATGATTTTGAGCAGTTTGTCTGCGTGTGACGCAGATGTGCGAGCAAACGTCTTTCAAAATGTCGTCATCACGGGCGGGAACAGTCTCATTCCAGGCTTTGTCGACCGTTTGAACAACACAATGTCACAGAATGTTGGAGTGAGTGCTTTCAGATCTTTTCTTTCAATACCAACTTTTTTTTAAATGATTCTGTTTCACGGGAAACCAGATTCGTCATCGTCTGTATACCCCGGCCTCACAAGCGGAGCGCAAGTATGCAACGTGGATTGGCGGCTCCATCCTCGCTTCTTTGGGAAACTTTCATCAAATGTGGGTCTCGGCCGCAGAGTATACGGAAAAGGGTGTTGCTGTGGAAAAGCGGCTGCCTTGAAAAAAAAAAAAAGATTATTCTCTTCAACTTTTGCCTGTATTATTTGTTTCGAGATTAGAGGGACTTTTTAAGTTGATGTGGGGTAATGGATGTGGGGTGGCGGAGGAGGAAGCCTATCTTCACTAGTACCCTCCTCTACGAATACGGAAAACGAAAGTCTCCGGAGTGAATGATTTATTTGCGAAACAAACTTCACCAGGAACAACAACAAAGAAAACAAATGGAAGACAAACAAACGGTGGATCGCTTTGAATTGCCCAAGCAAAGGGGAACCGCACGGACACTTTGAAGAAATAAGATACGAGGGGACGCCACTACCACAGAACAAGAAAATCAACAAGAATGACAGGTTTGGTGTTGGAGGAGGGTATGGAAGGATTCCGAGTGTAGATGAAACAGATGCCAGCGACAGAGTTTGTGTGTGTGTGCTTTTCGAGAAGGAGGAATTAAAAAAGAAAGGACAGCCCCCACAGCTCTATGATGCTTTTCGTGATATTGAACATTTTACTGGGCACAGCTGCCACCTATTAAGCAGGGAAACATCGCGTTAGGAT
This sequence comes from Chytriomyces cf. hyalinus JEL632, assembly GCA_025435555.1. Taxonomy (NCBI): domain Eukaryota; kingdom Fungi; phylum Chytridiomycota; class Chytridiomycetes; order Chytridiales; family Chytriomycetaceae; genus Chytriomyces; species Chytriomyces cf. hyalinus JEL632. Next base: position 9,921 of record JAIWWG010000068.1, on the reverse strand, counting down.
TATTCACGGTGGAAAGGTTGATTATTTGTTATCGTACCAGAAGTAGCCTTTGTGTTCAGGATCAGGGCCACTGCGCACAACAAAGAATACGTTAGCTTTTCAAATACAAACAGCACTCATATGGAAGAAAACACGAGCAAAATTAGAAGAGTTCGCACCAATAAGTCCGTAGAGACCCAAGACTTCGGCGAAAATGAGAATCAGAATCATGCCTGCAAACAAGTTAAAATACAAGGTTAGAATAATTAAACGGGGGGAATCATTGCAAGGAGCATATCCAACTGACCGACGTAAAGACGCGGTTGTTGGGCAGTTCCACGTACACCGGCGTCACCAACGACTCCGACAGCAAAACCGGCGGCGAGACCACTGAGCCCAACCGAAAGACCAGCACCCAGCTGGATAAAGGCGGCAAACAGCGTCATCTTGGACGACACTTTATTTTTTGGTGGTGAGTTTGTCAGAAGGGAAAGGTGAAAACGAAGGGTCAAAGGAGAACTACTCACAATTTCCACTGACGAGCACGGATACTACAAGCCCGTAAATACCAATAATACCGGCCTGAGTGGATAGGATCAGACTGGCCGAAAAAACACGCAGTTTGAAAAAAGCGTACGCACCATGACGACTGGCACAATGTTCTTCATCACTTGCTCAGGACGCATCACTCCCATAGCACTGATGCCGACTCCACTCTTGGCCGTGCCGTACGCGGCGCCGAAGCCTGGGTTTGGTGGAGGATTTATGTTAAATCTTTTTAATATTCGCATTTCCGGATCGGGCCGGGCGACTCACAGCTGAAGACGATGGCGGCAGTGCATCCCATGACTCCGAAGAAGGGCGCGTAGACGGGGCAGTAGTCGGGCGAGAGAGACATGTCGTTTGTTTGGCGTGTTGTTTTTTGGATTTGCGATTTTTGATTTTTGGGCGCAAATCTCTTTCCTTTCCTGACTTTATCTTTACGGTTTTGCCTTCAGGAGGTCCCTTGCAAGGACGGTTGTGTCAGTGGGAATGTCGAACGAAGCTTGCCTTTATTTACGTGTTTATTTACTTATTGTTGTTGCTGTGCTCTGACCCACCCTCCTTCTGGTATGTACAAACGTCATCACTCAACTCGCTCCAGAAAGGACGTGACCATCAAAAAGTACTTCTCCATGGACTCACGGAACCGATTCTTGTACTGCCTCGGCGACAAAATTGTTGGCTGCACAGTCCCTCCCCCCAAAATTCCCGTCTCCTTCACCCATGACTCGAGCTTCTTATCCCAAGTAAATGTACGCATGTAATCTGCAATTGCACATATTCAGAAAAACCGTACATAGATAGTTACATTATGGGTCACGTAAGACTCACCGACTATTCCAACCACCAGTTCCTTCCTTTCCTCATCGATTCCAACCAACAAACTATAATCCATCACATCCATTTTGGACAAGAACAGGGTGTCGTTCCATACAGAAGCTCGCAGGATTCGTTTCGAGTATTCTCGAATAAAAAGTGGAGATTCGCTCAAAACTGAACAGGGTGAAAAAATGGTGGGTTAGATTTCATGAATGGACATTTCATGAATTCTCACATTCCAGCAAGTTTTCATCAAGGAGGACTTGATTTTGCTTTCCAGTAGATTGCACATGCCGATTCCGCATGGACCCCTTCAGATCAAAAATCTGCATTTTGTGTGGTGCACGTGTTAACCAAACCACTCCATACAAACAACAACGAAGTCGTACCCGCGAAATGGTGCGTTCGTAAAAGAGATTTTCCATCACAAGAACGTCCATTTTCAAGTATTTGTTCGTTGTCGGGTTCTTGTACCCAATTCTGTAAAACCCAAATATCTTTGCCAACACAGTTGGAAGCTTACATGAAAACAGAGCCTGATGAGGGGTCACAATACAAAGCATTCTAAAACAGTTGAACAATACCTGATGAAAGAACGCTTCTGACAGATATGTGAAATAGAACGGTGCAAATTTGAGTAGCGCTTCCATCTCTTGCCGTGAGAGTTGCTTCAGAATAAGGCGATCATCTGTTGCAAAATTCAGCACATCATGTAACATTATGAATAATTTCTCACCCCTTGTCTTCATGAACGCAGATCCTGATTTGCCTCCGAGAGCATCCCAACGATTACATCGAGACAATGAGTGAAGGTATCCCTCTTCAAATCCACAGTTCCTTCGCAGAGCATCAAATTGTTCAGCGAAAAATGCCTTGCAATCCAGTTTCGTTGGCCCATCCCAAAATTCTAAAATAAAGAAAAACGTTTGCTTAGTTCCTGTGGGGTGAGAGACAACCAACTGTTCCAAACCAAATTTGATGTGATAGCCTTTGCCGCTAGTCAGCTTTTCTTCGATATCTGCGTTTCCAGAATCGCCAGTAGCAGCAGTATCCGCTTGCGGGGGCACGAACTCTTCTTTCGCAGCATCGTTGCCTGCATCTGGCGGAGGAGGGACGTTTCCTTGCTGAAATTGCTTGAGCTTGCTTCGGTACTTACTCGAACTGTATGCATTATTTAACACTCGAAATACAATGCAAAAAAATGGGCATCACCTCAGAGTGAATGCAATAATTGAGCTGGGTTCATCTTCTCGCACAATCACTAATGAATCATGAAACAAGTGCTCAGAGGATATCCTGAGAAGATACAAAAAAAATGGCAGGTTACGAAATGCACAATTGCCGGTGTGCAAAAACACTAACAAAGGGTATTCCAATGGCGGTAGACTTCCTAAACTTCCAGACCATAACGCAGACAAAGTTTGCAAAATTGAAGCGCGTTCACCAGTCAGTATGCTTAATCGTGAAACTCGCGCAGCTGCTGAACCAGGCACAACAGCGGTGTTCGTTTCGGATTTCCCACTGTCATGACGCACGATACTTGAGCTTCCCATACTCGAGCTACCTGCAAGATTTTCACCACTTCCGTTCGTACTTTCTTCATCGTCATCAATGAATTCCAGCCTCCATCGTGCGGCCATGGAAAAACTTGGAGAAACAGGAATATCCAAAACATCGTCAGGTTCGTTTCTCAAAAGATCCATTGCAGATGCAGGGCGTATCTGCTGGGAGTCTTCCAATTCTACTGCTTGTGAATCGGTCACCAATCGAGTCAAGTCAAATACGTCCGAGTCCTTCAAGAGCTTCCGCACTGCATCTGCATCCGAGCGTCTTTCAACAAGCGACGGTTCCAGTTGGACTTCAGGGGTGCCTCTAGTTGGACTTCCTCCCAATTGAATCAAAGCTGCAGCGACGGCGACGCTCCGATCCTTCAGCTCTTCCGTCGAGAAAGTCAAATTGCTGTTCAAGTCAGAAAACAACCCCTTTAGCTGGGTCATTGGACCTGAGCCTCGTACCCCGCGTTCTTTGGTGGTATCAGTGGTGAAGAAACTTTTAGCCAGAACACTGAAGTCTGACTCCCATTTGCCGACATTTTCATAAATACTGTGCAGTACACTGTTTAAAGCCAAACTGTCACTGTCACTGCTTTGTGAGAAGGAATGCTGAAGATTCTGAAGCATCATTTTCTTTTCAGTGACGGCGCGTTTGGACAGGTTTTGGGTAAATTCGCTGAACAAGGCGGCGGTTGTTTCTTGTGGAATCACTTCGTTCCCAAAATGCTTGATTCTGGCAGCCACAGATTCGTAGAATTTTACAATTTGAGTTCTGTGTGTTTTTTAGAGGGCAGCCAGAGAATATGCGATTTTGATAGGGAAAAAAAAAATACAAACCTCCTTGCTTCATAATCCTGCGTCTTGAGCCTCAGAGAAACATCAGCACTACTTTGCACATGCATGGCAGGAACAGACACCTCCAGCAACGAAATCTTTTCAAACTCGAACCGCACAACAAACCGCTTGTACGCGAAAAACCGGACATGTTCTCGATGAACATCATGCGTGCATTCTGACCGTGCAGAGTCTCCAAGACCGACTGAACCCCCTCCACCCTTCGTCTCCATATAGTACATGAGTTCCAAGTATTTTCCAAACGAGTACTGTCGCGCAAGCGGGCTCATTTTGACGTGCGGGGTTTTCACATGACAGTGTTTACAGAAACTCCAGGTGACGATTTCTTCTTGGCTTGCTACATGCAGTTCCTCGAGAACAACATGAATCCGACCTTCGCCGTGAGTGTAGCTGCGAAAATGACGCACCATGGGTTGACCGCAGTTTTTGGACGGACACGGGGCGGAATAGTTTGCGCAAAGTTCTTGAATGTACATGCCCACACTGATATCAGTTTCGCCATAGTATTCAATAATGTGCAGTTCCGCTGGATGGCAGGGGATCATGGTTTCAAGGTTGATGTTTGAAAAGAGAAACATGATACGTTGTGAGAGGAATGGGGTGAGTTCGTTGGATTTTTCAAAGTAAATGGAGCTGTTGCTCTCCAAAGACGCGACCATTTGGTCCGTCGATGAATTGATTCTTGACTTCGAAAAAGTGATGTTACTGCTGCTACTGCTGTTGCTGGCATTGATTCCAGTATAAGCGGCAGTTGATGACGAAAACGTTCCGCTATTCATCTTAATCTCTGCCAAGCGTGAGAGTATATGCGGTGGCGGAAATTTCACACCGGGAGATGCACTCAACAGCAAAGATTCATACTTTTGAAGCAGTAGGCCAAGTTGTGTGCTTGCAAGTTTCTCATTTTGACGCAAAGACAGCGTGGATATCGCGTCTGATCCTGACCCAATTTTTGCAGAAGATGCACTGACTGTAGCCGAGGGACTTTTCGCAATAGGTGAGGGGATTTGCTTTTTGACGGGCGTGGTACTTCCAGCTGCAGCGGCTACCTTCTCGGGTATTTCAATCTCCAGTCCAGTGTTCCTTGAATCAATTCCCCGTGCCAACCCGCCCCCCTCACCTTTCAAGTCATCTTTCGCTGGAAACGCGGAGGGTTTTTTTGGCTCAGGGGTTTTCAACTTTGGAGTCAGCTCAGCTCCGATAGCTGCAGCATCAATCCTTGCTTCGTTATCTGCGAAGTTTGGCTCCCGAAAAAGTTGTTCCCCGTCTAATCCTATATTTTGCAACTGGACGCCTTCATCCAGAAGAAATGATTGCTCCAGCACGATGTTGTAAGCAACAAACGCAATCAGGTCCATCACAGTTTTTATAAACTGCAGCGTTTCGAGGGATCCACCTCGTAAAATGACAGTTCCGATGCGCCCGCCTCCATCTCGATTTCCAATTTTGGATGCGGCAGAGTGGTGAGTAGAGGAACCATAGCTTGCTTTTTGTGCAGTTTTCGCAGCAACCACCATTTCTTCGGCCATTCTGTCTGATTTCGATGTAGCAGGCGTTGCCGATCCGTTAGGTGTGGGGAACTTTTTAAAGACGGGAGACATGGAGGAGGTGGAGGAAGAAGAAGAGTTTCTCGATGGTACAGCGGAAGATGGTTGCAAGTTCCTTGCTTGAATGGTTTTTTGAGGGTTGGCTGAAAATGATGCGGCGGATTGTAGAAACGGTGAAAGAGAAGCGGCAAATGATTGCATCGAAGTTGGAACGATGGGCTTGCTGTCTCTCCCACCGATTCTGTTTTCAGCAACGCGTGATACGGAATCGGAAGGCAAGTTTCGATAGGTTGACGATTCGAGGAGTGATTCCTGGAGCATGATCTTGTTGACTTCTTCGCCTGAGTTGGAGTCATTGTATTCCCCGCTCCGAGCAATTCCACAGCCCTCCAAAAAGACGAACGATTTTCTGATGCCTTCGATGAGAGGATCATCAAACGTTTTGACGGAGAAACGGGCACACGCGCATCCGATCGCGCCGTCGACGAGTTGATCGAGCGATGTGACAATCGTGGCGTGGCAGCAGCGCGCGATGGACGAAAGAGTCTCCGTTTTCACATTCGCAGCGACAGAGATTCTTGCAGCCACAAACATTTCGAGCGCAACGCGAGACACGTTCGACGATGCGAAGATGAGCGATGGTCGCAAGGCAGCGATTCGTGCGACCAAGAGGGACAGGTACTCTCTTTCTTGAGAGAGAATCGTGTCGAGAGACATGTAGTCAAACGAAGAGAATGAAGTCGCTGCGGTCGAGGGTCGCTGACTGTGTTGAACATCGGAATCTTTGAGATATTGAGCCAAGCATGAACAAGGATGTCAAACAAAAACTAGAAATCTTACGCTGTAGATGACGAAGAGACAAATTCGAGGGGAAAGGCAATCAAGAGAATACGCGGTTGGTCAATTGGAGCAATCATGGACTTGTGCGCCATTCTCTTTGTAAACACAATGCCGTCAACGTAGTGTGAGGAGGAGGGAGAGCCGCCAGGAACTTTCTTGAGCTTCAGGAACGCATTGATACCCATATATTGTGACTGCTGCGTCGAGAATGGCTGGGACGGACGTAAGTGGTGTGCAACAGCACGCGTGGCAAGGTCGACAATAACAGGTACCCACTCAGATGCATCTAGTTGAGCGATTGGTGAATGGTGGGGGAAGAAGTCAGGGAATCAACAGGTTAGTGGCGCAAGTAGGTTCAAGCACAGGATACGCGTTACCCGCATTGCCAACAAGAAGTTGCCGGGTGAGTGCTGTCAAATATTCATGCGATCGGTGCCAAAGAAGACCGTCAAGCGAGAGGTTGATTGCGTCAGGTTTATTGCATTGAGGCCATCCATCTGACGCAAGCGGCCCTGTCGGTCCTTGCACACCTTTTGCAGTGATCCTGGCATCGACAAGATGCATCGCATTCACTTGTTCGAAGGGCGGCTGTGGCATGTCCCTGTTTTGGAGAGTCACTTTGAAGGAGGAACCAGCTGCCAGTTGGTTTACAATTTATTTTATTCATCCCAGGCCTTTTGGAACTCCTCTTCCCGCCGCGCAGCAGCCCGAGACTGGGCAACACGCTCTTCTCGCACAAGACGCTTCTTTTCCTCGTCTCGCGCGATTGCTTCTGCGCTCTTTTTCTCCAGCTTCAGACCGAGCGCACCAGCAATCAACCTTCGAGCAACAGCATCTTTGTTCCGAGACCCAGTAAGAAAATGCATTGACAAAAAGTGCTAAACAGAAGAGAAGTACTCGTACCTGTACGAAGAGGCCGCTTGGACGGGGATGGGGAGCCATGTTGTGAATCACTTGACTTAATACCAGCTTGGTAAGGTCGGACTTTCAGTTCACTCCGGCAGGAAAGAGTCGCAAACGCCCTTTTGGCTGCCAAGAAAAAGAGTGTGAATACGGAGCAACGCACTGATGTTCGACACTGATACGCACCAACACTCCTTTCGGCGAAAACAAGCAGGATAGAAGTCTTCGATGTGTCGGCCTCAGGGGAACCCCACTTTCCTTCGCAGAGAGATTTCAAAGCGTCATCCGCCAGTAAATCAACTACATCCCGAGGTTCGAACCGCGGTGGAAAGTGATAGCACTCTAAACAAAGCGCACTCCAGTCAGACACTGCGAACAAGAATGGTAATCAGCTGAGACGTCTGAGAATACGAAACCGGCTCGGCGATTTGTAGAATACCGTCAGAGTCCGAAATCGAGAGTTGGTTCAAATTGCTGGTGAGAGAGTCCAGATCAGTGTTTCTGTTATCAGCCACAGTTGCGAGCGGAGAATCTGATACGCTAGCAGCCATGGTCTTGGTACGACGGCCCGGTGAGGGAGACTGCGAAGGTGAGCTAGCAGGCGACGATGCAACCGACGATGGCCGTATATTGGGGTTTGAATTCGGAGAGTGTGGATACACACGCTCCATCTGCGGATGATTCGTTGAACGCATGCGAGACTGTTGTGAAGGAGGGTCTGCTCTATTGTGGGTTGATTGTTGCTGTATGCTGTCCATGCTTCGCGTTGGTCTGGAGTGACTCCACGGAGTTGACTTTCCGCCCAGCTCTTTTACATCCGGATTTGAGGCTCCCTGTTTCGTGACGCTGGATCGTTGGTCCTGATTCTGCTGCTGCTGCTCCTCTTGCTTTCGTCGACGCAGATGTGGTGGGACATACATGTTGAGGAAATAAAATGGGTGATGAAGTAAATATTCTTTCATGAAACCCAAGTGTCCGAATATTCCACAGCTCTTAGCCTGCACACAGTCTTGAGAAGTTGCATACACTGAATACTGTGACAGAATAATGAATTTATTTAAATCCACGCTGAAGGGGTCAGGTTTTTGACCAGGATTGGCAACCCCGGTTTTTGCTGCAGCCGTGTACTAAGCAAGCCGACTTACAATTGCCTGAATTGTGGAGCCTAAACTCCTTGGTAGGTTTTTGGCAGTGGGAGCATTTGGCCGCCTCACTTCCATTTGTTGTGCGTTTCTGAATACCACCACCCATCCTTACGCCCAGATGAGGGTCTCCCAGCTGCCTCAACGCTTCTCTAGTTGCTTCGCCGAGGACGGTTGCAAGAGGGTTGACGGGTGGGAAGCCCATCATGGCCGAGAGTTTCGTTATCAAATACACTGGAGGCAAGAGGTCGCTCCCGTCAGCCCAGATCTCTTCTTGAACAGCGTGGAGTACATAACGGTAATAAAATTGGGCTGGGTCAACCAGGAACGTTGACACGATGAAGACCACATTGATGACGCGGCGGAGGGGTTCCAAGTCCAATGGCGACTCGTGATGGGTCATCATGTATTCATCAAATTGGATATAGAGGCCCCTGAGAAGTTGGAAATATCGATCTTCCTGTTGGAAGATATAATAGCAAACTTTTTAGCATGTGAAAAATTGGATTGGGCAAGCGTAGGGAGAGTGTGAGTCAAAAAGAATGGGCCTTGGGTGTAATACTGAACCCCCAGGAGTGAGTCGGTTGAGAGCCAGGACCCTCAACCCATGCAGTTACTGTTTGAATTTCTATGAGGCCTTTCTACCAAACTTAAACACAGCAACTGTTAGTTGTGTGCACAGCCAGATCAGAGATAACAACTTCTTTAATACCTTAAACACAGCAACTGTTAGTTGTGTGCACAGCCAGATCAGAGATAACAACTTAAAGAGAAAAACTAAAACAAAAACTCCTTCTTATATCCCTTTTCCAGGCTGTTCAGCAGCATGCCCCAGTGCATGCCCTCATGTCCCACGATTCTCGCTCTTCCGATCCCTTCTGATTGGTGGATTGCGCAATTTCGCCTGTAACCCTCGTTTTTACACCAGTAACCCTCGTTTTTACATCGGAAACATTCCTTTCCGGTCCGGATGCATGACAAACCAATGTGCCACCCAAAACTGCATAAAATGCGCGACTTCCCACCTCCGGATCATTCATAGAACTCTCAGAATACTCGGAAATGCTCAACTCCCCGTTTCCTGCACTCCTGTGAGTTTTGGTGCTTATGGACGCACTCCTGCTACTCTGGCTAACCCCAACAACTCCAACACTTCCAGGATCCGAATTTGAACAGCTGAAGAGTGGAGCTGGATCATCTGTAATCCGGACAGTGGAATCTCAGTCAAAACCTGCGCTGCAAAACTGCAACCCAACTTAAAAGTTTTTACAAGACAGTGCTAAATGCATTTAAATATACAGTCAACAATGGGTTCTGTGCGAGATGAAAACACACACCTTCGCAAAAATCTTCGACAGCCACTGACTTCTGTGATGATTCTGCCCGCAATACCGCAAGCACCAATATTGCCGTCCTCCAGACAACCGCATTATCTCATGCAGACAGGCAGCAGTCCCAGTATTCCGCTCTTGAGCCCAACAGCTTCAAATTCTGCAACACCTGCAAGGTCAGCGATGGAATTTGGAGCAGCAACTTCATCTAGATTACCATCATCCAATGCAACAGTTTTGCAACAGCTGGTCTCAATTGCAGGCCCACCAAGCACATTCAACCAGGAAGCAGCCCCAACTTTGATCCCTCAAAGTCGACAGTACTTAGCTCTACCTCCGTCACTGCAAATACCTGCCCCATCTGCGCATGCAAGTCCAAAAGCGGTTCGTAAAAAGCAATGATTACCAC